>JABUQX010043129.1:35000-42500 GCA_015478945.1 Trachelipus rathkii
TTTATTTATTTCTGTTTTATTTGTTTAAAACATTTTGTTTTTACTAAAAATTTTATGCTTTTCAGGTTTATAACGAAATTTTTTTTTACATACCCTAAAGCAGTAAATCAGTAAATTAGTAAATCAAACAACCCACCCTACCCTCCCCACCCCACCCATGATCTATTGATCTATTGATCTATTGCTCTATTGATCTTTGATCTATTGATTCAAGTCATATTTTGTATAACATAACACAAAACTTTTTTTTATTTTTATTTTATTTTGTTTAAAAATATATTGTTTACCAAAATGTTTATTCATTTTATGTTTATAACTTAAAAATTAGCGTTTTTACACCCCCTAAAGCAGTAAATCAGTAAATCAAACCACCCTCCCCTCCCCTCCACCCCTCCTCCCACAATCCTATGATCTATTGATCTATTGTTTCATGTCACATTTCGAGTATCATTTTGGATAAACAACATAAAATCAAGTTCTTTATACACTGACCAATGAATATATGCTAACGTAACAAAGTTTTCACTTTAATAAAGCTAACAAAGCATCACCTGAACTAAGAATATAATGTACAACGACAAACCTAACACAACTTAAGCACGAATAAACTGTTAACATTAACAAAGTTCCACACTTAACAACAATAAAGTAACTAACATAGCATACAAAAACGTAACATATTCACACTTTGTCAAGCATATATTTAACATGTCAATGTTAATTTTACATTAACATGGTAATATTTAACAAAAATTTATCATAACCTTGTCTAATTATCATACTGATCAACGAATATATGCTAACGTAACAAAGTTTTCACATTAATAAAGCTTACATAGCATCACCTGAACTAAGAATATAATGCACAACGACAAACCTAACACACCTTAAGCAAGAATAAACTGCTAACATTAACAAAGTTCCATATTTAACAACAGTAAAGTAACTAACATAGCATACAAAAACGTAACCTATTCTAGAGCTGGTGCGGTGTTGAGTTAGTAAACATTCGTTTAGCCTCAGTAAATTTCAAAATCTCGTTTCCTTTTTACAAACGTCAACTAAAATATATTGTTTGCTATTTTTATATTATAAGTTTCATTTTACATTTATTCTTTGTGTTTAATTTTTGTTTTCAATTTAAATTTTTAATTTATTTTCAAATTTTTATTATTTTTATTTATTTTTAATTTATTTTGTTTAAAAAATATAATTTTTACTAAAATTTTTATGCTTTTCATGTTTATAACGTAAAACATTTACGTTTTTACACACTCTAATCAGTAAATCAGTAAATCAGTAAATCAAACCACCCATCCCACCCTCCCCCCACCCCATCTATGATCTATTGATCTATTGATCTATTGATCTATTGATTCAAGTCATATTTTGTATAACATAAACAAAACTTTTATTTATTTTTGTTTTATTTGTTTAAATCATTTTTGTTTTTACTATTTTTTTATTCTTTTCATGCTTATAACTTAAAAAACTTGTACTTTTACATACCCTAAAGCAGTAAATCAGGAAATCAGTAAATCAAACCACCCTCCACCCTCCTCCTCCCCTCTGTCCGCCTTCCCATGATCTATTGATCTATTCTTTCATATCACATTTCGAGTATCATTTCGGATAAACATAACATAAAAAGCAAGTTATTTTATATCCTAACCAACGAATATATGCTAACGTAACAAAGTTTTCACATTAATAAAGCTAACGTAGCATCACCAGATCTAAGAATATAATGTACAACGACAAACCTAACACACCTTAAGCACGAATAAACTGCTAACATTAACAAAGATCCATGCCTAACAACAGTAAAGTACCTAACTTAGCAACTTAGCATACAAAAATGTAACCTATTCACACTTTGTCAAGCATATCTCTAACATATCAATGTTAATTTTACATTAGCATGGTAATATTTAACAAAAATTTATCATAACCTTGTCTAATTATCATACTGATCAACGAATATATGCTAACGTAACAAAGTTTTTACATTAATAAACCTTACATAGCATCACCTGAACTAAGAATATAATGTACAACGACAAACCTAACACACCTTACGCACGAATAAACTAATCACATTAATTAACAAAGTTCCATACTTAACAACAGTTACAGTAAAATAACTAACACAGCGTACAAAACGTAACCTATTCATACTTCCATATTTCGAGTATCATTTTCGATAAACATAACATAAAAATAAGTTCTTATATACTGGCCCACGAGTATGCTAATGTAAACAAAGTTTTAACATCAATAAAGCTAACATATCATAACCTGAACTAAGAATATAATGTACAACGACAAACCTAACATACCTTACGCACGAATGAACTAATCACATTAATTAACAAAGTTCCATACTTAACAACAGTAAAATAACTAACACAGCGTACAAAACGTATTGATCTATTGATTCAAGTCATATTTCGAGTATCATTTTGGATAAACATAACATAAAAATAAGTTCTTTATATACTGCCCCACGAATATATGCTAATGTAACAAAGTTTTAACATCAATAAAGCTAACATATCATAACCTGAACTAAGAATATAATGTACAACGACAAACCTAATATACCTTACGCACGAAAAGTAAAACAACATTAACAAAGATACATACTTAACAGCAGTAAAGTAACTAACATTGCATTCAGAACAAAACCTATTCATCATCTTTTTCCCCCACCTAAAAATGGACATAAGCCTGGATGATTTTTATTTGAGAAACACCAAAATGTAGTTTTTTTTGTTCTTAAAACGTTATTTTTCAGGTGCTGTGATCGTAGTTTCGAATTTTGTACCCGTTTGACACTATACACTTTCAGAATTTTTTAGCGACTTCCTCAAATCCTGAAGGCGATAGAATAGTTCATACCATCAATTAGTACCGATGATTATAGCTTGATTTAAAGCCATGTTAACTAATTTCAAACTATTTTTTGGTTTGAGTGAAATTGACATATTTTTTTCGCCATCTGAATAACATCAATAGCTTCGTACACCGGCAAGATGCATCTTTTTACTAAGATAATTTCTTTGTACATGCAATAAGTTTCAATGTTCTTGGAATAAATTTTCCAAAAAATTTTGAAAATTTTTTAAAATTTTCATTTGAGTATACAAAACATTATTTAAGTAAAAAAGATATCTTGCCCAATTGTACAAGCCCTGAAAATTTGATGTTGATCGGATGAGTAGAAAAAAAAATATGTCAATTTTTCACTTTTCAAATTAAAAAAAAAAATGAGTTTGGAAATTGGACAACGCTGAGCACAAAAATCAAAATATCGAAAAATCATCAATTCTAATTGTTGGTAATGAACCATTCTATGCATGTTTCAAGTTTGAAGTCATTTCCCAAAAAATTCTGAAAGTTGATATGAAAATTGTCAAAAACATGGATTTTGAAAAATTGAAAATTCTGAGAATGACTACAGTCACAGAAAAACATAGAAAACAACGTTTTAGAGGGCGAAAAATGATACATTTTGGTGTTTATATAGTCAAAATCGGCTGAAAATTCCGAATTTTATGTCCATTTTTAGGGGGGCGGAAAATTAGGCTACACCAGAGCAAAATATTGGATCATGCCCTTAACATCAATAAAGCTAGCATATCATAACCTGAACTAAGAATATAATGTACAACGACAAACCTAACATACCTTACGCATGAATAAACAAACAACATTAACAAAGATACATACTTAACAGCAGTAAAGTAACTAACATTGCATTCAGAACATAACCTATTCACACTTTTTCAAACATACCTGTAACATATCATTGTTATTTTTACCTTAACATAGTAATATTTAACAAAAATTTATCATAACCTTACCTAATTATCATACAGACCAACGAATATATGCTAACGTAACAAAGTTTTCACATCAATAAAGCTAACATATCATAACCTGAACTAAGAATATAATACAACGACAAACCTACCATACCTCACGTATGAATAATCTGCTAACATTCACAAAGTTCCCTACTTATCAAAAGTAAAGTAGCTAACAGGATACACAAAACTCAATGTATCCCCACTTTTCCAACATATCAGCAACAACTAAAACAGTATTATCTAACAAAATCCCTTAACAAAGTGACCAATCTATCAAAGATACCAGCATCTTGAACTATGAATTGACACTACCTTCATCAAAGTGTCACTCATATCAAATATAACATCATTTTGAACTATGAGTAAACGTAGACATTAAGCAAAATTCTCGGGCAAACCTAACATACCCAGCAAAAACTTAACCTAAGCCCACGATTCTAATACATTATCACCAGTTAACACAGTAATATCTTTGTCAACAAATCAGTGTTAATTTCACATTGTCATAGTAATATTTAACAAAACGTAACAGAAATTAAACATAGCCTAACATATCTAACAGTTACAATGGATGAAAACCTACAATAGATTCTAACATTTTGAACGGCCGAAGACATTAATGATTTGACCTATGAATAAGCTCTCAACCTACCCTCATTACACAGCAAAATTCGACCTTTTCCCGTTTTTCAAGCATATCATCAGCAGCTAAAGCAGTATTATCTAACAAAATTCCTTAACAAAGTGACCAAACTATCAAAGATACCAGCATCTTGAACTATGAATTGATACTACATTCATCAAAGTGTCTTGCATATCAAATGTAACATCATTTAGAACTATGAATAAACGTGGACATCAGCAAAATTCTCTGTCAAACATCATAAAATAACCTATCGATTATACAGATCAACGAATAAACTCTAACATAATATTTCCTGAACTAAAAACATACAGTACCATAACATACCTGGATACACATTAGCAGGAATAAAATGTGCCGACATTAACAAAGTATAACAATCTCAAGCTTTACTATAGACAAACTGGTAGGTTTGGCAACAGAGCATCATACAGAGGTGATTTGCCAGAAATGTAAGCTTTATTAATGTGAAAACTTTGTTACGTTAGCATATATTCGTTAGTTAGTGTATAAAGAACTCGTTTTTTATGTTATGTTTATCCGAAATGATACTCGAAATGTGATATGAAACAATAGATCAATAGATCATGGGAAGACAGACAGAGGGGCGGGAGGAGGGTGGGGAGGGTGGCTTGACTTACTGATTTACTGATTTACTGCTTTATGGTATGTAAAAGTACAAGTTTTTAAGTTATAAACATAAAAGAATAAAAAAAATTAGTAAAAACAAAAATGATTTAAACAAATAAAACAAAAATAAATAAAAGTTTTGGTTATGTTATACAAAATATGACTTGAATCAATAGATCAATAGATCATAGATGGGATGGGGAGGGTGGGATGGGGTGGTTTGATTTACTGATTTACTGCTTTAGAGTCTGTAAAAACGTAAATTTTTTTTACTCTATAAACATGAAAAGCATAAAAATTTTAGTAAAAATTATATTCTTTTAAACAAAATAAATTAAAAATAAATAAAAATAATAAAAATTTGAAAATAAATTAAAAAAATTTAAATTGAAAACAAATTAAACACAAAGAATAAATGTAAAATGAAACTTACAATATGAAAATAGCAAACAATATATTTTAGTTGACGTTTATAAAAAGGAAACGAGATTTTGAAAATAGAAATGTCAGTCTGAGGCTAAACGAATGTTTACTAACTCAGCACCGCACCGGCTCCAGCACCGGTGTCGGTACCAACACATTTTTGTATGCTATGTTAGTTACTTTACTGTTGCTAAGTATGGAACTTTCTTAATGTTAGCAGTTTATTCTTGATTAAGGTGTGTTAGGTTTGTCGTTGTACATTATATTCTTAGTTCAGGCGATGCTATGTAAGGTTTATTAATGTGAAAACTTTGTTACCTTAGCATATATTCGTTGATCAGTATGATAATTAGACAAGGTTATGATAAATTTTTGTTAAATATTACCATGTTAATGTAAAATTAACATTGATATGTTAGAGATATGCTTGACAAAGTGTGAATATGTTACGTTTTTGCATGCTATGTTAGTTACTTTACTGTTGTTAAGTGTGGAACTTTGTTAATGTTAACAGTTTATTCGTGCTTAAGTTGTGTTAGGTTTGTCGTTGTACATTATATTCTTAGTTCAGGTGATGCTATGTTAGCTTTATTAAAGTGAAAACTTTGTTACGTTAGCATATATTCATTGGTCAGTGTATAAAGAACTTGATTTTATGTTGTTTATCCAAAATGATACTCGAAATGTGACATGAAACAATAGATCAATAGATTAATAGATCATAGGATGGTGGGAGAAGGGGTGGAGGGAGAGGGTAGGGATGTTTGATTTAATGATTTACTGATTTACAACTTTAGGGGGTGTAAAAATGCTAATTTTTAAGTTATAAACATAAAATGAATAAAAATTTTAGTTAAAACAAAAATGTTTAAAGAAAATAAAATAAAAATAAATAAAAGTTTTTGTGTTATGTTATACAACATATGACTTGAATCAATAGATCAATAGATCTTGGATGGGGTGGGGAGGGGTAGGGTGGGTGGTTTGATTTACTGATTTACTGCTTTAGGGGTGTAAAATGTAATTTTTTACGTTATAATCATAAAAAATAAAAGTTTGGTGTTATGTTATACAAAATATGACTTGAATCAATAGATCAATAGATCAATAGAGCAATAGATCAATAGATCAATAGATCATGGGTGGGGTGGGTAGGTAGGGTAGGGTGGGTTGTTTTTACGTTATAAACCTGAAAAGCATAAAAAATTTAATAAAAACAAAATGTTTTAAACAAATAAAACAAAAAAATAAATAAATAAAAATTTGAAAAAATAAGTAATTTTTTTTTAAAAAAAAAAAGTAATTAATATTACCATGTTAATGTAAAATTAACATTATGTTAGAGATATGCGTGCCAAAGTGTTAATAGGTTACGTTTTTGTATGCTATGTTAGTTACTTTACTGTTGTTAAGTGTGGAACTTTGTTAATGTTAGCAGTTTATTCGTGCGTAAGATATGCTGGGTTTGTTGTTGCACACTATATTCTTAGTTCAGGTGATGCTATTTTAGCTTTATTAATGTGAAATCTTTGTTAGGTTAGCATATATTCGTTGATCAGTGTAAAAAGAACTTATTTTTATGCTATGTTTATTCAAAATGATACTCAAAATGTGACTTGAATCAGTAGATCAATAGATCAATTGTATCATGGATGGGCGGGAGGGTTTGGGTGGGCGGCTCGATTTTCTGATTTACTGATTTTACTGCTTTAGGGCGTGTAAAAACGCAAAACAATTTTAATTTAAATATATATATATATATATATATATATATATATAAAGATATATATATATATATATATATATATATATATATATATATATATATATATATATATATAAATATATATATATATATATATATATATATATATATTCCTTGAAGGTTCTGAAACCATCATATTCGAGATATACAGACCCGATATTCAGATA
>JABUQX010043129.1:50000-60000 GCA_015478945.1 Trachelipus rathkii
ATTTTAATTATGGGGATTCTTGAAGCATGACACCTCATGACGTCAAACTAACAGGTTTAATTAACAATACAATAAGCAATACACAATAATAATAATAATAATAATACCAATAATAATAATACAATAACAATAATAATAATAATAATACACACATAATAATAATAATAATTATGTTTGGAATCATAATGGGTATAATAATAATAGTAATAATAATGATAATAATAATAATAATAATAATAATAATAATAATAATAATAATAATAATAATAATAATAATAATAATAATAATAATAATAATAATAATAATTTAGCGCTTTGAATAATTTTAAGAGTAACGAGCAAAGCGCCATTGCATGCACAAGAAGGTTATCCTTCTTCTATCGAAGCTCTGAGTGTTCCGTTTATTGATAAGAGTATCGATGTGACCCATTCGATACCCACGCTGGCCTCTAATAGCTCAAAAATATATTAATTATGGATGCTCAGATAGGAGAAAATTCAGGTTATAAATAATATTAATGTGATAAATAATGTAGGAAATTGTAAACTTTATACTATTGTTGATAAAATATCAAAAAGAGTCTTCATTTTAGATACGGATAGTGAGATCAATTTGATCCCTATAGATGGGGACGATAATATATCGATTATTGGTCAAATTAAAGCTGCTAATGATACTGTAATTAAAAGTAAGACCGTATGTTACAATTGATTAAGGTTTAAAGAGAACTTATGATGTGGAATTTTTAACAACCAGATTACCTATTGGTATTCTAGGAATGCCGTTCCTGAAAAAATTTGCTTTAAATATTAATTTTGAGTTAGATAAGTTGACAAGACACCTCAGAGCCAAAGAATGTATAACTTATATGATAACAATGATTTAGAGATAAGCTATTCTCATCCACACTCTCTCCGAATTTTCTCTTCTGAAGTTCCTATTTGACATTTAGTGAATGTAATCACGATATAGACGGAGAAGCAGTTTCAATATTTGATTGTAAATCCTCTTTTATTACCGAAAAATTTTAACGTTCGAGAAAAGCAACTTAAGCTTCAGATGACTTGTTCAAAGAACTTGGGGAGAACGCGGAGTCGAAACTTAAGAGGAGAAATGGGGAGACCCTTGTTCTAGGAGAGAGAGACCACATTCCAATCAAAGTTATTTTGGATGTGAAATAGCTTCTCGCTTTTTTTTCCTGGTAAAGCTAATATAACCAAGCCCCCCCCATAAAACTTAAACTCCCGGCCGAATTCTCTCATAAAACTGTTCTGAACAAACAAAGAGGGAGCATAAATTAGTGCTTTTGAAAAGCTAAAGAGAGCGCCCTCTCAATGGAGTTTTCCATTAGTGCTTTCGTTTGAAGCGAGAATTGTGGCTTATTCTTAGAAAGCCTAATTCAGCAAGTAAAATGACGTATCGGTTATGCCTAATATAAATTGCATATTTTCGAATTGCCTGCGGGGATAAAAATTTTAAGTAAACTCGATTTGACGAACGCCTACTATCATTTGCCTATTGCCGAAGCCGATTAACAATATTTTAGTATTAGTACAATGATCGGTAATTTTCCTTTTATGCAACTACCCATGGGTTTTAAAAACTCGAGTTCGTGTTTCTTGAGATTTTTATCTATATTACTTCAAGGCATTCCCGGTGTACACGTTTATCTCGATAACATTTTGATAGGTACTAAAGATTTATTGGACCACGTGGTTGTACTTAAACAAGTATTTGAGAGATTAAATAATTTTAAAATTTGTTTGGGTCAGGAAAATGTGAATTCGGTGTAAAAAGGTTAAGTTACTTAGGTTTTGATTTGACAGAAAATGGTATTTCACCATTATCGGAAAAAGTTAAGGAAATAATAAATATTCCTTGGCCATCAACAATTAAACAAGTGCGTTCGTTTGTCGGTAGAATTTCATTTTATCGTCAAAATATACCCTGTTTCACAAATCTAACGCTGCCTTTGTATAGTTATTTAAAGGAAAAGAATAACTCTAATAAAAAAATCGCGTGGTCGCCCACAGCTGAGAAGTCATTTTTAGATATAAAACAAGCCATTCGTCACATCTCACGACTTAGGTTCCCTGTCATTAATGCGCCTCTCAAAGTTTACATTTATGCAAATATTGAAGCTTTTAATACAGTAATCATGTCGGACAATGAGGATGGAACTCCTTTTGCTTTTTATAGTGGGTCTTTTAATGCAACGGAAAACGATATTTGTCGGTAAATAAGCTTTTATTAGGATTAACAAAATTATTTAAGAAATATGAGGAAATTTTGTGTATGAATATGCACGTGCTCACCCGCGTTGGTATATAAAATAAATCACGCTAATAATGTACAAAATTATAATGCTAGGGAATTGAGTGAAACGAAGCTATCTTGACCACTTCTCTCAATATCAAGATGGTTAATTAACGAGAATCAAAATGCGTTATTGGGCAACATTACCTCGGCAAAACAATACGGCCCAAGATGAGGATGACGTAGTACAAAATGCAGTTCCAAACAGTGTAGGCTGTGACTCAGCCCACCTACTCACTACAGTCAATGAGCGGTCAGCTGGAACTACTGTAGCTTCTGACGTAGGCGCTATTAATTTGGTAGTGAATGAGAGTGCTCCAATGGATCTCTCCGTACGAAATGAAAACAGCGAACGTGCTGAGGCGGCCATATTGGAAACTGCCAAAATAAACTTAATAACATTTGATAAAAATGCCAAAGTATTAGCCGCGCATTTTAAAAGAGATTTAGACTTCGAAGAAATTAGACAAAACCAACAGTCGGATAAGTACCTTAGCGATCTGATGGCTAAGAAAGAGAAAACAACTTTGAAATTAATAAAACAGAAAGACTTAATTGTAGATGTCTTTAAACTATTCTAGAGTTTTTGTGCCTGAAAATAGTGTGCCTAAAGTAATCGGCGAATACTATAATAAAGGACATTTAGGGGTGAATAGAACTCTCCTTTGCATAAAGAATGAGTTTGTGTTTCATCACATGCATAAAAAGATAAAACAGTTTGTCCGCACGTGCTCCGCATGTCAGAAAAATAAAACTGTACCAGGTATAAGTCCTAATTACGGTGTCTTTAAAGAAGTAACCAAGAAGTTTGAAGCAGTCCATGTGGATATTCTTAAATTACCTAATGCGAGAGGATACAAATACCTACTTACTTTAATTGACCGCTACAGCAAGTACTTGTTCGCTGTGCCACTCAAAGAAATAAATTCGGGAGAAATATTGAATGCATTTATTCATGAGCTATTTCCGTTCTGTGGAATCCACAGGTGATTATTTCGATTTTAGGTTGAAAATTTCACTAGCGCCTGTTGAGGAAGTCTGCAGGCAGTGAAATGGTTCACCGGAAACTTGTAGTGCCAATCCTAGGGCCAATGGCCTCATAGAGGTTCAACATAGGAATCTGCTGGCTTGTCTGAGATGTATGTTGCAAGAACATGATTTAAGCCCCTCCGACTGGCCGAGCCTCTTACCTATGGTGTTGTTCACTCTGAGACTCGCACCGATAACAAAAGATGGTATCATCCCCGCTCAATTGATGTTTGATCAAAATTTATCAATACCAAGTGGATTAGTTGATCCTGCTTCGGAGACGCCCCTATAGTGTATAATGCCTATGTAAATTTCCGGGTGGGTCGTTAACCTGTTGAAATTTAATTCTTTAAAAAGACCCAACTTCTACAAATCTCCCTTCTAAGACCACCTTCTAACTTTCCTATCTCTTCACGTTCTCTCGCTCTCCTGTGAACAATAAAACATTCTTGGCGTCTTAACATAAACAAAAAAAGTGCTTGGAAAACCTCAGCATCACCAACGGTTGCTAAAGGGTGCCTCAGAGAAACTGGGAGTTCTGTTTAGACTGCGTGACTTTTTTTTCCTCTTCTCAGTTGCTCCAGCTATACAAGGGTCTCATCCGCCCTTGTATGAGTACTGCTCTCATATCTGGGGGGGCTCTGTTCTCACGCTTTGAGATAGGGTCGAGTCAAAGGCCAAAAGGCTTATAAACTTGTTCTGTACTTTCTATTCACTTGACCCTCTATCTTTGCGGCGCGATGTTGCAGGTGCTTTATCTGCTTTCTTATAGTAACCCGGAGGCGGCAAGTCTCGGAGGAACTTTCCCACTGCGTACACCACTCTTTACGACGTCCACAAGCAAAGGGGTGCTGGTGTCGCACATTAGTTTTGTGTTGATATTGGTAATCCAGACTTGTTCGCTGCGGTGTTTCTTCTTTCCTGCCAACCTCTGTCCTGTGAATTCTCTTCCATTCTTCTGTGTATTTCCTACTCAATTAATCTCCCTCACTTAAAGCCTGGCGTCTTGCTCATCTGCTAATTGCGTTAGATGAATATTGAGACGTTCAACACCCCCTCCTTTGAATAGGGCTCTGCCCGTGAGCGGCGGTGTCAAGTGTAAAAAAAAAAAAAAAAAAAAAAAAAAAAAAAAAAAAAAAAAGCCAGCCGCCCTGTTACTCAGTCGCTGCTCCTCACACCAATTATTAAAAATCGGCATTGTATCTCTGCCAAAGGAGCCTTGCACGATGGCCAAAAGCTTTGTTTAGTACGCAGACAAAGTTTAATGTCGAGCAAATTAGCCCCTCGTATACGGCCCTTTAAAAAGTTATTAAAGTTAATAAACAGAGCTACTTATCGATAAAAATTCGAATCCTCTTTTAGAAAATTTAAGAAACGTTCGCATATATTATAACTTAGTAGATTTGGAAAGAGAATAATACCACCTAAAAAAAGAATACTAATCCTTTTCTTCAAAGGGTAAATACCTAACATGGTAAGGGTGTCCGTAGAAATGAAAAGGTGCCTCTTCAGACCGTTATTATTAGATTAAGAATTAGTATTCCCTCTAACTTTTAGTAAGCCACTTTTTCCGATTCTTAAACTTTTTATAAAAATTGTCAGAAGGGTGTTACAGGCACTTAAAATAACCATTATGTACCTTAAATAGGTTCCATATAAAATTATAAAGAGTGTATGTTAAGTGCAACCAAACCTTCTCTTATGAACGGATTTCTGGTGCACAGCTATAAGAAATCTTGTACAAAGAAGAAATCCTGTGCATTAGGTAAAGTGTTTACATGTGAGAAAAATCCCACATAACGGTTTCATTTTTTTTTTTTTTTTTGTATTTATTAAAACTAGACAATGAGACTCTTTCAGCCAATGGCTGTAAATGTGCCCGATGAGAGGAATCATTAGATTAGAGATCTACGACACTAGCATGTTCGGCACTTCGTTAGCCACAAAAATTTATAAAAATAATTTGAGTTGACTCCAAAAGTTAAATTTAAGTTTCAAAATTTACTTTTGAACACGAGATCAATTAACTTTTATTTGTGTTACACTAAAATAGTGCATTAGAAGTAATAAAGAAAAAACAGAACAAAGTTGTTGATATTCCCAAAACTATTCTTAGTATTTGCGCTATTCAAGTGATTTCTTAAGAGGGCCAATAATAATAATATAATATCTGTATATATATATATATATATATAAGGTATAATATACTATATATAGTATATATATAATATATAATACTATATATATATATATAATATATATATATATTATATATATATATATACTATATATATCAGCGGCGACTCTAGTAACCTTTTACTACTCGGGCTCTCTCTCTTCTCTCTCTCTCTATCATATAATATATATATATATATATATATATATATATAAGATATATATATATAATATATATATAAAATATATTATAATATATATATATAACAAAAAAGTTATTCACATTAGATATTTGAATTATCCCTATTTTACAGGTTTTTTTAGCTTATAATTGATTCTATGGGTAATTTTTCCTTTCAAATTCAGATATAGAATTAAAATATTACTTATTTTTATCCGAAATGAGCATTAAGAACTATTTTTAATTCTTTATTTTATTTTATTTTTTTTAGAATAAAGCGAGCCTTTGTTAGATCATAGGTAGAAAAAAAATAAACTTGCGAAAAAATAAATTACGAATATAGATGTAACAGTCTTCAAATTTTCTCTCCGTTTTTCGGAGAAGCACCGAGCAGTCACCATTTAATAAGTGATGTGGATGAAAATATCGATGATTCTACACTTTTTTTGTTTATTTGCATAAAAATTTTATTGAGTATGTATAATTCTTTCAATATGACCTATTTCACAAAAAAATAAAGAATTTATCGTAGACTTTACGAAATTTTGAAAGAAAATCGTTCGCTCTATAATAAATAACCCGTGCTACAGCACGAGTCGCCTCTGCATATATATATATATATATATATAATATTATATATATATATATAATATTATAATATATAATAATATAAAATATATATATATTATTATATAATAATAAGTAATATATACCATCTCCAATGTAGGCTTTCGCTCCTGTCTGTGACCCAGCATATCTTCTTCTATCCCAGAAACTTATCGAACATAACCTAGAGCACTCTAGAACAAAACATTCTCGGGGCTAATGGTTCTGATCCATTCTTGAGTATACACTTAGGTAGGGTCTTTACCTTCAGTGGAACTAGCATCTTCTTCCATTTGGCATCGAAAATCTTTCTCCCAGAGCTCTCCAGAAGATCGTGTTCTAGGCGCCATAGATCAATGCTGGCTCCAGGAGGTATTTCAAGCAAAAAGTTAAGACCGGGTTGCCTAGCCCCCGTCTCCCAAAAACTAGCCAAAAAAAGTTGCACGCAAACATCATTCGAAGATCCATCTTCTCTTTATATTTATATATATATATATATATATATAATATATATATATATATATATATATATATATATATATATATATATATATATTATATATATATATATATATTATAATATATATATATAGTATATATATATATTATATAGAGATAAAGAACATTTAAATGGAAGGTAAGGAATATCTGCCTCTCTGGATTGACCACTGCATGTGCGAATGAGGACAATAATAATGAAGCACCGGTTATATTGTTCCTCATCGCAGACATGCGTTGTTCATATCCGTTAACGAGGAAGCAGTAGATTCTTTACCTTCCCATTAAATGCTCTTTTTCTTTAACATCTTACATAATTGCGATTAATATGCAATATATATATATATATATATATAGATAATATATATATACTTATAGATATAATAAATATATTATAGTATATAAATAATATATATATATATATAATATATATTATATATATATATATTATATATATATATATATATATATCATTTTATTTTGAAAGAAGATTTGCAAGCGTGCAAATCTTAATATTTTATTCAGATTAAGAACGATTAATTCAAAGATGAATTTGAGATTGGCAAATATAGGAATAATTTTTAGTTTCCTATACTAAACGTTTAGACTATTTAGAGGTATATTTCCTGGAGAGCCTACTAGGGGGCTCACGTTCGCATGAATATTTAGGTACGCGGGATATTACACATTATTATTACAGGCTTATTGAGAAAAAGTTTTTTTATCAGGCCTAGAAACAAGGTAGTTAACCCGTCTCAAGCTTTCCAGAACAATCTAATTACACTGGACTACAAAAATAATACTTTTTTTTCATCACTGACCAAATTACACTTTTCTGAATGCATGTTTGACGCTGATTGCAAATCTGGCATCAGGTTTTCTCTATTACGTAAAGTTTTTGAAATAAAGATATAATATTTTTGTATTTTTTTGAAAATGTAAGGTCTTAAATATTCAAAATTCACGCAAAGAATTTATTCCAATGAACTAAATTATATATTATACACTCATATTACAAAAATTAATAGAATTTATATAAATAATATAAATAAATTTATTGCATAATTAAAATTTACTAAACAAAAAGTCTTAAAAGCGTGGATTTTGTAATTTTGTTTTATAAGTTTGGTCTGGATTTTCACGATATAGCATCCAACAATGATCAGCCATTATGCTTTCGTTCCAAAATCCTTGATATTGTGTTTCCATAGTTTTAATGTCCTGATAAAAGCGCTCCCCTTACTCGTCACTTACAGCACCAAGATCATTGGGAAAAAAGTTTAGATGGGAATGAAGGAATGCACTTTCAAAAACATGCGACAATCCATTTCTTTATAAGCATCAAGAAGGTTTTCAATACCAGTTTTATATTCAGATTACTTATTATTTCCAAGAAAATTTTTGCATATCCATTTGAAAGAAAGCCACGCTTCAATTCAAGAGGACCTCCCTGATTTGTGGTCCAAAAAAAATTTCCTCCTTCAATTTTGCTGTACTTAACTTCCCTCCTGGAACTTTGCTGTACAACTTTCGGAAATTTCTAGGAAAGGTATCTGAAGTATTCTGAACCCATCTGAATTCACTTTCCCCATTGCTTTAACAAAACTCTGCATTAAACCAAGTTTAATGTGGAGTGGTGGTAGAAAGATTCTTTGGGGATCAACGAAGGGAACAGACTGGATACTGCTTGTTCCTGGGACATATGCAGTCCTTAGAGGCCAATCACGTTTAACATAAGTGTCCATTAGTAGCACGACTGTCATAGAGACAAAGAAAGCAACAATATTGTGTAAATCCAGCTTGCATTCCCATTAACATGCCTATTACTTTCAGATCTCTGCAGAGATTCCATTGATGACTGTGATATTTGACTGCTTTAAGCAGTATATCCATATGTCATATTGTCTCTTTGGAGATGACCGAATGCGGCTAATGGGGAAGACGGCTTTACATTACCTATTATGCAAAAGAACGTTTCAGGCTTCTTTGAGATGTATCTATAAAGAGACACCACTCAGATGCTATATGCGTCTGAGACAAATCAAGGAATAATCCATCTATATTGTGGCAATAACAAAGAGAACCATCTACTGAAAAGTATGCTGCTAAGTTAAAATTCCTCTTTCATTAGTAACTGATGCGAACATTTTCCTCAAGTAAATTTTTCTCCTTTAGTCTTGGGGCGAGAAGTTCTGCTTTCTCTTTCGATAGAGATAAGTCACTAAAAAAATCATTCAACTGTTCCTGAGAAAATAGATGTCTCAAAATGGCTTTCTTCTATCGTGTAATCTGGATCTACCGACTGTTCGGGAATGCCACCAACTGCTCCTCCTTCACAATCCATTGCATCTGCAATAGAAGCTATCCCATCATCAGGGGGAATTGGGATGGGCAGTGATTCAATATGTTGGACTGGTCTAGGTGCCGAATCAAGGTTTGGATATACAAAATGGTGTTTGTTTTTTTGCAGAAAACCCTTGTAGATTCACACTGCAAAAATAAGTCTTCATAATGATCTCTTGGTTCCCTCTATATCATGGCTATAGGAAACGGCATTGAAGCTTTTTTTTTATTTAACCAATCGCGTAATCCGTTTGAACAAGATGAACAAATCTGATGAGGCGCCCATGCTTTATCTTGGTCACTTAAAGGACAACCAAAATACATATTGTATATTTTCTTAGGGAGGGTGTGTAATTGTTCGTTTGTTGTGTTTGAAACAGCCACAGACAAAACAAAATGTTTGGGTTATTATTACATTGTCGAGGCATGCTTGATTTTGATTCCTAGAACATTAAGAAAATAATAAAAAGCACAGCACAGCTATCGGCTAACGAAATAAGACAAAAGATCTACACTAGAAAGGACAATGGACTCCATTCCTCCATGGCGCTCCATAAGTCCTGTGAAATACTATCACCAATAGGAGATGTCGCCAGACGTACGATGCAAAGTAAGTAACAATTATGTTGCTAAATAATCAAACTGTACAAGCATAAATTAAGAAAAATGTTGGAAAAACTAACGTTTCTTTAAATGAAATAGTAAAAATCATGTAAAATTTATGAAAATTCTTCATCATTAAACCCTACATCCTACATGTCAAATCTGATTGCGATTTGAAAACCAGCGTTCAAAAATGCTAAAAGAAGAACAACAGATACTCTGATGAAATTGTTGTCGACCAGTGTATA
>JABUQX010043129.1:62500-65000 GCA_015478945.1 Trachelipus rathkii
AAACTTAAATTTAACCTTTAGACTTCTAGGACTCACACAAATCTACCATGCTCTCTACCCAACTCACTCATCAGAGAATTGCAAATCCTTCATCCCCCTCTCGATTCCTTTCCGATCAGCAAACACAGCATTCACACAACACGCACTCCATTTTTCACACCGTTTCCTTTCAGCTTTGTTTCAGTCAAGCGAGCAAATTCAAATTGCCCTTTCTAATCACTCCGTCCCTCTCTCTCAGCTCCTAAAATTTAATTCCTGCGACATTTCATATACAGATCTGATTCATGACATCTCGGCCGAAGGAAGAGAAGCGCGCGCTTACTGCGATCATGACTCCGGGCATGCAATTAGCCAGTTTCTCGCAAAAGAATGAGTTGTACTTGGCAGAGAACCTAACTCCCTCCTACCTTTCTCGCATACTACGAAGAGTTGGACATACAATGTGGGTAATTTTTTCTCGTCCTACACGTAGGATATACAGGGATAGGGATGTCTGGAAGATGTTTTGTCTAGAAGGGGTGTGGATATAAGTATGGTATTATGATTATGTTTGTTGGAGGATGGTGTGGATATGAACGCCTGAACGAAGACGAACCATTAGGCCACTGGACTGCTCATACATACATAAGCAAAAGGTTATATATAAATATATATATATATATATATATATATTATATAATAATATAATATTATATATATACGTATCTATATATATATATTTATATTATTATTAATATATATATATATATATACAGTATATGATTATAAATATATTATATATAATATTATATATATATATATATATATACTATATACTATTAAATATTTTAATATATGAAATTATTATATTATTATTAATTTATATTATTATTATATTATTGTAAATTACTATTATATATTATTATATTATTATTATTATTATTATTCTGTATTATTATTGTTATTATTATTATTAGTTTGTAATATGATTCCAAATTCTTAATATTTGTTCAATTAAGCGGCAAAAATAATCGGGGAAATTTGCCGATGACGATGGAGATGACGATTTTTAAAAAAATGATGCGATTTTTTGGGCCGATGAGCGATGACGATGACGGATTAATCGTCCGTCATCACTAAATATTATATACTATAATATATTATATTATATATATATATTATTCATATATATATATATATATATATATATTATGGATATAATATATAATATAATAATATATTATTATATAGGCTAATGATATCTATATATATATATATAATATATATAATATATATATATACTGGTTTTTGCTGTAAAGATATTTTTTGTTGTAAAGGAATTTTTCCGTTAGATTTGCCTGGTGTGGCAGTGAGAGCGAGAGAGATATGTATGGGTGTGTTCTGCAGGAGTTAATTTGCAGGTATGTGTCGTTATTTGTGAGGGGGAAGGAGAGAGAGGGAGGAGTTAGAGTTAGGAGTGTTATTTTTTGGGTCGATTAGTTGGTGTTGTGGTGCGCGTGTCGTGTACAAGTAAAGCTATTGAATTAGTAATTATATTAACAATGGAAAGGATAATAGTTATGACTGTATTATTATTATTATATTATTATTATTATTATTTATTTATATTTCGATTATATCTATTATTCTTATTGGTTAAATGGTTTTAAAGCTTTTCCTACTTAGAGAAACCTCCGTACGAAATAACGCCTATATAGTATAGTATATATAATATATATATATATATTATATACATATATATATAATATATAGTATATAATATATAATATAGAATATATAATATATATATTCGGACGCTGGTTTTGGTGAGCTAGAGACAATGTTCCCTTAATCTGAAGGGAATCCCGTCGCAGTTGGCGTGTTGGAGTTCCAGAAAACTCTATCATATTACAATAGTACTCACTGGCCCAGGCGCTGTCCGAAGAAAACACTAAGAAAATAATTTCCCAGAACTTGGATTTGGAGTCTTCATAACCTCGTCAGTAGAAGATGATTTTGAGTGCTTTTTTAAATGAGCAACTTAATTCTGGAAAGGATTATGAACAACGGGGTTTAGCGTTCTTTTCGGTGATTGGTTCGCATTGGCTTTCATAGTAGTAGATACACAATTGTTTTTCTGTACCGTTGCACAAGCATATCTGCATAGCTTCACAACTCGCGCGCGCACCACACACCAACACAACACACACACGATATAAATATATTAATATATATATATATATAATATATAATAATATATATATATATATATATATATATATTTATTATTGATATATATAATATATATATTATTATATATATAATATATAATATATATATAATAATTAATATAAATTGTGTTACGATGTATATACTTTTTGTGGTTATATCGCTTAGATTTTTCTGGGAATACTTCTATATGTTTTTTTACTTTTCTTACATATTTTTTATATATATATATATATATATATATATATATATATATTTATATTTTATATATATATATATATATTATAATATA
>JABUQX010043129.1:67500-80492 GCA_015478945.1 Trachelipus rathkii
ATTTGACTGTAGCAAAAGGTTTTAAAAAGACAAGGTCTTACTTTCCCGAAACATGGATTTGGACTTTGTTTTCCTTTGGGTATTGCAAATGAAAAGATATTTGGTTATCCTGTTTGTGTGTGTGTCGCTTTTTCTGTATATCGTGTTTATCTGGTCTTGATATAATATGAATTTTGTCCAACATACGATTACTTTTGTGACAAAATCATGTTTTATATTTTTGCGTGAAATCCGCATGTAAAAACGTTGTCAGTAGCTTCATTTTTTTCTGAAGGAATGTTTCTTCAAACTAATGTACAAATAAGGTAGAATACAAAGTTTTGCAATTGTAGAATTATTACGAAACCGTATATATGAATTCAGGATATTCACAGTTGTCTTGTTCTTCGGCCTTGCAAGAATTCTGTTTGAATTTTTTTTTTTAAATTAATGAAAAATCAAACTTTTATTTAATTTAAAACTTGTTTCAATAATTACATGCAATTACTGGATTTTTTTTTATCTATTTTTATTAATTATACTGCATACTGTACTAAGCAAATATAAAAATTGACTTCCTTTTATAGACTGCAACAGATTCATTGGGTTTCCCTATTTTAGCTAGATTCTTACGCAGGAATATAAATTTTTTCCTGTATAGTACGTTTGAGCAATCTTCTACACAAATCACATCACAAATATTTAATGAAACTTTATACACCATTATATAATAATATATATATATATATATATGAATATATTACTAGTATATATTATATATACTATATATATATATATATAGTATATATGATATATAGATATATATATATATTATATAATATAATACATATATAATATATATTATATATATACGATATATATATATAGTTAATTGGAGTAACTATATTTATATATATATAATATATATATATAATAATTATATATATTATATATATATATTATATAATATATATATATATTATTATATTATGAAAGATATATTTTAACAAATTTTTACTTACATATAATTTTTTGACTATTACAGGCTCTAAATGTATATTGGAAGTGTTACAACAAGCCATTTCTGTGTGTGTTGATTTTAATTATATATCAAGAACATTTGGTATATATGTATAATAGCATCGCAGTATTATCGTATTCGTTTTTAAAATCCTTTTACTAACCATTTTCAATAAGGTTCAGTATGGGGAAAAGTTGGTACCCCAACTCAAACTATATATATATATATATATAATTATATATATATATTAATAATATATATATAATATATATAATATATTATATATATTATTATATTAATATAATATATTACTTGTGGTGAATTGGTTAGTATTTTAAAGATATTTAATGCTCGTATTTGATGCATTGATAATATAGCTATTATATATATATCTAATATATTATTATAATAAATTATATATTATTTATATATATATTATATATTATTAAATATATATATATTATATTTATATTATATATATATATATATATTATATATATATTATATATCAACTAAACTCCCTCTGCTTTATTGATTTCCACCCAAGCATTTTTCTTTACGTGAATTTAAGATAAAGTATATTAATTATTATGTATATAATATTATAATATATATTATATTTATTATTACTAGTATATATATATATATTATATTATATATTTCTATATATATATATATATATTATATATATATGATATATATTATATATAATAAGAAATACTTTTGCAATTTGCTTCTTTTTTATTTATCATTACTGTGAAAGCGTTCTGCTTTGAATGTTTAATGCATTTTTATCTTGCATGATTAATTGTAATTAATTAAATAATTTAATTTTTAATTAATGATTTTTTTCATGTTTTATATCTGGCAAAATATAATTTGAATTATAATTTTTATTTTATAGGTTGCTATTACATTCTTTGAAGTATTAATTTTAAGGACTTGCTATCTTTTTTTCTTTGTATATAGAAATGATTGTGAGTGAAGCGAGGAAGCTCTGACTTTTACTTGATTACTTGTGATGTGAGATATGGGTTGTTGAAAGTGCTGGTTTGGTGTTTTCCCTCCCTGTCGAAAGGAGTTTGGAATCTCAATATACGTGTGCGATTTATAACTTGTTAAAGAGTTCTTCGTAGATTTGACTCTTCCTCCTTCAGTCAAAAGAGGAGAAATTTTCCCTGTTAAAATATCAGTTTTCAATTATTTAAAAGAAACTTTCCTAAATTATATATATATACTATTTATATTATATAATATTATACTTAAGTATATATATAATATATAAATTATATGTTATTATCCTAATATATATATATTATATTAATTATATATATTATATATATATAGTCTTGTATAGATCTATTATATATATAAATATTATATTATATTATATATATTATACTATTTATAATATATATAATAATATATATAATATATATATTATATATATATTTATTCGCGTTCATCAACAGTACTGTTGGAATTTGTATCCATTATCTCATTCAAACCCCCTTTTTTATATAGATTATTAATTTTCTAACTGGTTGCTTCTTCCTGTGCTTTGCTCGTGGGGTTGATCATATTTTTTACTCTTTTCTTCTCTTTTGTCTTTTTCTATATTCTTCTAACTGTCTCTTCAATCATCTTATGTCTCGTCATCAGAGCTTCTCATCTCAAACTTTCTCTGCTTCTCTTAAAAGTATCTCATCATCCCTCAGTAGTTTAATTTAAGAATGTAATCAATTCGTTCTTCCTCTTAAAGTATCATCTTGTATAGATCTTATGAGTAGAGTTAGAGATGAGATGGAGATGCTTCAGTCACTAGTACTCGATGAGTTACGTTCGTCATTGATGAGTCTCTAGAGATAGAGATGCAGTAGAGATGAGTCTAGTCTATCGCTTTCATGTCTATTGCGGATGGCGAGTACCTGCTCCTGCCTGAGATCCAGAATGTTATGCATATATCGCTTTTGAGACTGGAAGGATATTTTTCATTGTTAATTGAAACTTCATGAAGGTTACTTTAAGAAAACAGAGTTGACGCTTCTGTCTGTTACGGTTTATATAAAACAAGGAAAAGGTCAAATGAGTAAATTGAAGAGAGGAGGAGTATGAAATTTGGTAGCAATCTATGAAGAAAGGAAATACTGCAGGGAGCTAGATCATGGACCGAAGAAGGTAGCTAATATCTGTTTGGTAGGAAGACTGGAAGTAGTATAATGTATATAATGAAAGTAGAAAGTAAATTATATATATAGTAATAAGCGAAGTAGAGAGAAGAGAGTGGAGAATGAAGAAGTAGAGGAGATGAATGTTAATGAGAGAGATAAGGTAGTATAAGATAGTAATAGTAATAGATAAGAATGAATATAATAGATGATAAGCGATAGAGAGTAAGCTGCTATAAGAGAAGTATGATTATAAATAGATAATATAAGTAACTATATATAGTACAGATATATATATATGAATATAATATAATATATACGTAAGAGTATATATAGATGAAGTAAGATAGTATAATAGTATGAGAAGAGAGAGAGAGAGAGAGAGAGAGAGAATTTATTAATTCATCCGTTTATGATATCAGTTTCAGTCAGTGGACTTACCCTTGTAGTATTTGGCTTGTATAAAAATAATACGTAATTGTCTCTTAATTTCCGATATTTTGTGAAAATTTTCTTGATATAATTGACAATTGGTTGTATTCAAATCAGACTTAATAGAGTAATCCCAGGGTCTAAAATATTTCGCATAATCATAATGTTTCCTCCATTTGCTAGTCTGATAGCGGTTGTTGACCATTTTATAGACTGATACGTAAGGGTGTAGACGGATGCTCTGGTGAGAACAACAACTTTCTTGTGTCCCCATTGTAGAAAGATAAAACCGTGCAACTTTCAAAAATTTCGAATTTTAAAGCAAGAGAGTTAGGGTGAGTGGTGAATCATAAGTGTATCAAGGCCATCTCGTGAAGCTAAAGTTCCTGTAAACGGCGATTGTGGCTGCGAGTGCACAACTGTATTTTCGAACAGAAGCAATGTACGTCTTTAAAATTTCGAATTATTCAATTTCACATTCAAGGTGATTTTTTTTAAATCTTGAATTTATAGGTAACTAATTTTCAGAAAACACCACCGTTCATTAACACCTCAAAGGGGGCGATGTTTATTTTTTTATTATCTTTTTTTCTAACATGAACATTTTTCCTATTTAATTTTACAATGTTCTTTTGAGAGACTCTTCAAGTTTTTAGAGTAAACTAATACTAAGCAAAGAGTATAAAAAGTTCTAACTAAATTTAGCGTCATCCATTCGTTCAATTACTAACAATGCTTATTCCCTCATATCCAATCCTATTTAATTTTTCTCCATAAGATAACAAAAAGATAAGATGATTTGAAAAGCATTTTTCAGGCCCTATTTGATAAAAAATCTAGTCAAGTCTCTTTCAAAATAAATTAATGCAAACCTATTATATGAATCTATAATACAAATATTCATACTTCAAATTATCTGAATTTTTTCAGTTAAAATTCGTATCCATATTGCATTTTTATTTAAATGGCTACACATAAATATGTGAGAAACATCATTACCTTAATCACAACTTATTATTATTTATTAAATTAATTTATTAATAATCTAATTTTATATATTTATATATTTATATTAATGATCTATGCTTGAGACTTAATGAAATGTCTCTATTGTCAAACATACAAACCTAGGATACGCAACCTGAATGCGATAGCCCAATAGTTCACGAGATTATTTACTGATAGGAGTTTTGAAGAAAGCATAGCTCAATCAAAATATGGTCTGCACAAAGTATAAAAATAATACTATGAATCAGTCAATATAAATGATCAAATTGATTATGATCTAGTTATTAGATAGTATATATATAATATATATAATATTAATATATTATCATATACATTAATATATATATTCATAAAATATAATATATATATATATTAATATATATTATAATATTATATCTATTATATACATATTACTATAGATATATTACTATATAACTATGATATATATAATATATATATTATCTATTTCGGTATATATATATACGGTAATATATATATATAATTATCTATATATATATACTTATATACTATATAAAATATAAGAAGTGAAAAAAGATTAGGAAGTAATATTAGCTAAATGAGGGTAACATGATAGAAAAAAAGAGAAGAAGGAAGAGAAAGAAAAGTAAAAAGTAAAAGAAAAAAGCGTATTAGTAAATAATATAAGTTATATAACTGATAAATATAAATAATATATATAATTTAATAATATATTATATATTCAGATAATTACATTTTATGACTTTTTTAAACCACTGAGAACGCTCCGATTGATGTACGTAATTTCTTGCCAATCAAACTTCCAAGCCTTAAGTGTCGACCTTCATTTGAAACTTCTTTAAAATAATTGGTGTCAACTATAATCTTTTCAGATCCTCTAATGTTTTGGTATAAGGTTGTCATTACATTGTAGTAGCATTACGAGCATTAACCAGGGTTTGGCTTTGTTCGACGATTTAAAAAGAAAATAAAAACTTGTGCAAAAAAATACAAGCACATGCATAAAATTCGAATTTTCTAACTCCATCGTTTTCTAAGTATGTCACATGGCATGTAAAACCTTAAATTTTTTTATGTCTAAATTTGCAGGTTAACTCCTTTCAGAAATTTTTGGGAGTTGTTTAATATCTCAGAGCGTATTTATTATTATGAAGTTATTATTATTTATTATTATTATTTTATATTATATTATTATTATACTTATAATTATATTAATTATTAATTATTGATATTAATTAATTATTATAATTATCTATTATTATTATATTATTAATTATATATATTATATAATATATATATATATATATCTAATATATATATATAATACATATACTATAGTATATATATATTATAACTGTTATTTATATCCATTTATAATTATATAGCCAGGGGTAATGAACATGCTTTGAACACCCTACTTTATATAAGAAAGTAGAAGTAAGGTCAAAGGGAAAACTGCCCACCACGCCACCACGTTCCCCTCATCACCTTTAATGGACCGTTGGCAGCGCAAACCAACACTAGGGGTTCCCAGTACTGCGACGGGCCTCATGTGGTATGTTTCAAAGCGGGTTAATCATTCTTGGCCAGGCTCACCACCATACCCCTCTACAAAACCCTCCATTCATCGCCCGGCTTATGAACCATCTATCCCTTGGAATCAAACCTCCTCCTCGTCTCTCTCGCTTTCTCCTCTCTCTCTCTCTCTCTCCTCTCCTCTCTCTTCTCTCTCTCTTCTCTCCTCTCTCTCTCTCCTCCACTCCTCAACTCACTCTCACTCTCACCTCACTCTCACTTCCCTTCTCTTCTCTCTCTCCCAGTCGATTCTCTCTCTCTCCTCTCTCTCTCTTCTCTCTCTCTCTTCTCCTCCTCTCTCTCTCTCTCTCTCTTTCCGCCAGTCGAATTGTTTTCTCTCTCTCTCTCTCTTTCCGCCAGTCTTGTTCATCTCTCTTCATATCTAATGATATGATATATTGATAATGGGGATATAATAATTATATATATAATATATATAATACTATATATATATATATTATATAATATATTATATATATAGTAAGTGAAGAGTATGAAGTAGGTCAAAGGAAAACGTCACCACCCACACACGTGCCCCTCAGTACCTTTAAATTGCAGCCCGTTGCAGCACATCCACACTGAGGGGTTCCCAGGTAACGCGACGGTACCTCCCTGATGGTATGTTTCAAAGCAGAGGGTTATCTCTGCCAGGCTCGACAACCATACACCCTCACAAAAATCTCCCATCTTCACTCCGGTATGCCACCATTCTTATCCCTGAACTCAAACTCCTCTCTTCTCTCTTCTCTCCTCTCTTCTCTCTCTCTCTCCTCTCACCTCACTCTCATCTCATCTCCTCACTCTAATCTCTGACCGTCACTCTTCTCTCTCTCTCTCTCTCTCTCTCTCTCTCTCTCTCTCTCTCTCTCTCTCTCTACTCTCTCTCTCTCTCTCTCTCTCTCTTCTCTCTCTCGTCTCTCTCTTCCTCTCTCTCCTCTCTCGTCTCTGCTCTTCGTCTCGTCCTCTCTCTGCTTCCTCTTCTCTTCTCCTCCTCTCTCTCCTCTCTCGTCTCTCTCTCTCTCTCTCTCTCTCTCTCCTCTCCTAATCTCTCTCCTCTCTCTCTCTCTCTCTCTCTCTGCTCTCTCGCTCTCCCTCTCTCGTTCTCTCTGCCTTCCTCTCTTTCTTCTCTCTTCTCTCCTCTATAATATTAATATATATATATATATATATATATATATAAAATATATATATATATAGTATATATATTATATAAATATAAATATAAATATATATAAAATATATTATATTATATATATACAGATTTGGAAATGCTGAAGGACGCACTAGAGACCTGAATGTAAAGCCCGCTCAATTGTTTCAGACTAGCCAGAAGTTTGTAGCTGTATTGAGATTTTAATGTGACGCAAACTTGAGGGTGGGTAGTATAATAATCACGTCATGTCATTATTCCTTTCAGTGGAAAGAATATGGGTGCGAGCATTTTAAAAAGAGTATAATGCAATTATCCTCACCTTCTACTATTGATATATGACTATAACTAGATTATAGCGCTAGCTTCTTTTCTTATATCCTAACCTATTGATATCCTTACATTTATCTTTATATGAATCTTATCAACATTTATAAATGCATGGAAAAAATATGATTATTAATTGGCTAATACTACTTGTGCAACTTCTGTTAAATTAATACTAATAGATAAACAAAGTAGGGCAAGCAGTCTTTTTCAAGCAGGAGATTTGTTGCTTTTAGATTTCCAATTGCTGTATATGGCCTGCGGAGTACAGTGAATGACCGAAAGCCTAATGTCACATTGAACCCTCCAGAAAGAGGAAGGCAAATCGTTTTTTAAATTTTGCTCGACCATAACAAGAAACATAGGGAAAGATAAGGAAGAAGATCTAGTAAAGCAACTGTTCCTGCTCCCTAATCTCCTCAACTCTTTATATGTTGCGAGTGACGTTTCGCGTTAGCTTCTCCGCATAGGAACCAATCATTTC
The DNA here is from genome assembly GCA_015478945.1 of Trachelipus rathkii. Classification (NCBI taxonomy): domain Eukaryota; kingdom Metazoa; phylum Arthropoda; class Malacostraca; order Isopoda; family Trachelipodidae; genus Trachelipus; species Trachelipus rathkii. Next base: position 75,645 of record JABUQX010043129.1, read on the forward strand.
CACTCCAAAAACCTAATAACGCTCGAGCTGCAAAATGTTTTACAGTGTAATTCACTCCAAATTTTGTATGAGATGGTCAATTCCAAACTTTTGATTTGTACCTCCTACTTAAAACATCTATTTTTCCGTTGTAATTTATTCTTTCTCACTTTAAACGCTTACGTACTCTGATCCACTCCGATAAATTGGGTTGGCTCGAGTTTGGGCTGGTAAATCTTTTCTTGAAAGAGACTGTACTTAGTTCCAGCGTTCCCGCACAATTCTACACTAGAATCAGGAATTTTTTGAATTTAGTTGAAAGAATATACGAACTTTTGAAAGAACTTTGAATAAATTTAAGTGAATCCTCAAGTACATGCTTTCTGCGTTACCATCTGTTAAGGGACTAAATATATATATATATATAATATATAATAAATTATTTATATAATTATCTATATTTATATATAATATATATATTTATATATATTAGTATAATATATATAATATATATATATATATTAATTATATATATATTCTTTCTTCTTCTTCCTATTCCTTCTATTTTCCCAAGAAATGGGAAGTAAGGGCGTCACGAGCCATCGGAATAAGAATAGCAGTAGAAAGAACATGAATAAGTCGCAAAGAAAGCCCAGCTTACCGCCCCCTCAGTACCATTATAGTGAAACTCATCGCAGTCAGAAATCCACCCTAAAGCTTCATGGGACCGCGATGGACCTCACTATGGTAGTCTCGTCAATGTCGGAGTTTATCTTCTGTACCAGGACGGCAAGACCACAACCATGCCACCGCCATTCATTCCTGTATACACCATTCTTCTAGCTGCTACCAAACCCACATTTCTCTCCTCCAATCCTTTACTGACTCAAATCACTTTTTCTTCGTCTCCCAGCCGGTCGGTTCCCAACAACTCGCGCTACTATACAGCCGCTTAGCCCAACCGACATCATCATCCTTTCCAATGTACCAAACCATCTAACATACTTGCATTTATTCGTCTAATTACCGCCTTTCTTCACAACAATATCTCTACATAAGTCAATTCTCATTTTATCAATTCTTCTCACACCTAGCTAACACCTAACATAAATAGATATTATATATTATATAATATTCTTTATATATAATATATTTTTAATTTTAGACTATGTAAAACATACTATGGAAATATACCATGTATATATATATATATATAATATATATATATTAATTAAAATTTTAGGTACAACTTCATAAATATTTAATGTAACCAAATCGTGAGCCGGATAGTTTCCCACCGGTTAGTCGTACGAACTATTTTTGAACCGACACCGGTCGTTACACTTCTTGGTTATTCTAATTAAAGCATCAAAGCCGAATAGGCAATTTAGCTTTAATGACTAAGCAAAGTCGTTTGTTAAAATTGTGGCAACTCGCTACTGATGGTAACGTTGAAAATATGTACACTTGGATTTTTTTTACGTTCATCTCACCATAAAAACTAAACACCCAATTCCTTACTAATCTTATTATTAGTAATTATTATTATGATTATGATTATTACATTATTATATAATTATTATATTTATTATTATTATTATATATATTATTTATTATTATAGTATGGTAGTATAGTAGTAGTAGTAGTAGTTTTATTTTAATACTTCGCTCATTGCAGAATCTTGGATCTCTTGTAAAAATGCCTTATGGTTGTGGAGAGCAAAATATGTTGAATTTTGCACCGAACATTTTTGTTATGCAGTATTTAGATGCTTCAAATCAGAATACGCCTAATATCGCAAATAAGGCTATTGAATTTATGGAAAAAGGTAATCAGGACATTCAATCTATTTAATATGGCTAAAGTTTGAAGAAATATTGTTTTATAGCATGGTCAGGCTTATTTATTAATCATGAAAGATTGTATTGCATAAACATTATAAGAAATTGTACAATTAAATGGTTAATTCTGAATTTATTTATAAATTTTAAATATCAGGTTACCAGCGAGAACTTAACTATCGTCACAGAGATGGGTCATTCAGCGCTTTTGGAGAAAGAGATAATTCGGGCTCAACGTGGCTGACAGCTTTTGTTTTGAAGAGCTTTGCACAATCCAGAACATATATTGCAGTTGATCCGAATGACTTAACTATTAGTAAGGATTGGTTGAAGTCAAAACAGCTCGAAAATGGATGCTTCGAGTCTGTTGGAAAAGTTTTACATAAAGGAATGAAGGTATAATAAAATCTTCATATTATTTCCGTTATTTTGAAATAATATCACCTGCAATTTTAAGACACTCTTTTGTTACTATATCTGTAAGTTTTTAAATATTATAAAAAGTTATATATTTATCCTGAAGCTTTTCAATATTTTAACTATTCTTCATTTTTACAATAGGGAGGATTATCAGGATCAGAATCTCCGTCACTTTTAACAGCTTTTGTTGCAATAGCTTTGATTGAAGCTGGAGAAAGTGTTAACAGCAAACTTATTGGTGGAGCATTATTTTGCATAAAGAGTGCTGCTCCAACTACAAACCCTTATAGTTTGGCGGTACAAACATATGCCTTAGCTCTGGCGAAAAGTACAAACACTCAGACTACTTTAGATCAGCTTTTGAATCTGGCCACTACTGCAGATGATACAATGTATTGGCAATTACCTGTTAATTATGGTAAATATTATTGTTTTAGAATTTTATGAAACTATTAAAAGTAACCCTAGTTAAATAGGTGACATGACACAAGTTTTTTTTTTTTAATCATTATAAGAAATGATACTTTCTCATAATAAATAATTTATCCCGGTTGCAGAATCCAGCAAAGGTGCTGCTGTTGAAACTGCAAGTTATGCTGTTCTTGCTCTCCTGACCTTGGCATCAAATTCTGCGCATTCTAAAGATAATTATTTACCTAAGGTTTTATCAATTGTAAAGTGGATCAACACTCAAAGAAATGGTCAAGGTGGATTCATCTCAACGCAGGTTATTATTATTATTATTCAATTCTCTTTTACAGAATACATAGTTTGTCTTTCTTGGAACTTTAAATAATGCTCTATTTGTTAAATTATTCAGAAAGAAGGGATTTGGCATAAAATTTATTATCTTTTAAGCTATTCATCCGTTTTGAGGTATTTTACAAAGGACGTAATTACCTCTCCATGTTAATTTCGGGAAAGAATTGAAATTCCTTAGAACATTATTGCTAAAGAATAGGTTTTCAGGATTTAAAGTTGATAATGTTTTATTTTATTAAAGGATACGATAATAGCCCTTCAAGCACTTGCCGCGTTTGAAAAAACTGTTTCACAAGGACCTGTAGACTTAACCGTTTTGGCAACTGTTGGTAATGTTGAAGAATCTTTCACCGTCAACGAGAAAAACAAATTACTTCAACAAACAGTGGCGTTTCCTGAAGTTCCAACATCAATTACATTTGATATTGTTGGACAAGGTTGTGTTCTTCTTCAGGTATTAATTTGACTAGTCTTTTCTTTTATTACGTTATTGAGTACAATTTTAAATTAGCTTCTTGAATATCATTTCATAGGTAGAAAGTTGATATTTAAAATAGATGTCTCAAGAATCGTAGCATAATGGTATTCGATGTTAAGTTTGACAACATCGGGCCAATGAGTTTATATATTACCATGGTTAAAAGTTTTAACAGAAGGGTTTAAATGGAATTTACAACCATAATATTAATTTAAAATTTTTATAGAATTTTTCTAATAATTCTACCTGAAAATATATTTTATTGACATCATGGTTAAAATTGAAAACTAGCACTACAAAATTATAAACTAGTTTATTTTTATGCTCGAATTTAACAGCTATTGTATTTTTCAATTTTCAGTCGGTTCTTCGGTATAACGTACCAGAAGCTGAAGGAAGTGAAGCATTCAGTTTGAAAGTAACAACAAAAACAGAACCAGACAAAGGATGTAAAACGAAGAGAATAAAAGTTTGTGCAGCCTACCTTCTACCAGACAAAAAATTGAACATGGCCATCATTGAAATCAATTTGGTTTCGGGCTATATTCCAGAAAAAGCTGATCTGAAACAAATTATTGGTTATGGAGGAGGCTTGTTTAAACGTTTATAGAAGTTGATGCAAGTAAAATTGCAGTCGTTGATGATTCTCTCCTGAAGAATCTGTGTGTCCACTTAGAATCCTCTCGAGAAGTAGAAAGGGCAGCTTTGTAATCTTTTGGTCTAAGATTCGAAAATCCAATAAAAAAAAATGGTTGAAAGTGAAGCCTCCTCCTGACAATGTGTATGACTACCTATAAACCTGAATTTCAAGTTAGCGAGGTATGTATATTGTTAATTATATTACTAATGTCATGAGCAGAGAGTGGCGAGTAGACATGGGACGGCAGTAGAGAATAAGAAATAGGACAGTCTAGTTGAATACTTTGAAAAGAGCTATATAGTTTGACGCTGAAGATAACACGGGAAAGACAATGAGAGATCAACTACAAATAGAAAACGATACATTTTGATGCTACAAGAACTTAAATAATGGCGACAATTCTATGATGATACATAAAACTATTTTACTAGATTAATAGCTGGCAGTAAAACTACTTATTCAGAGTAAAAAAAAAAAAAGTTTGAAAATAGAGATGGTAACTTGAAAATGCTTAGCCTAAGAAAAATTAGAATGTAACATTTAATAAAACGAAGATATAATACACTAGGTTTCTAAAACACGAGTAAGGAAACTGATGGTAAAGTAAGATGTAGAGTAATATTGAGCAGGTGAACATAAAAGTAACTAAGATGTTAGAGAAAGAGTTTGAAGTTACTCATTATTGATGTAAAGTGGTAATTAAAACTGACTAATATTGATGTAAATG
>JABUQX010043130.1:10000-47471 GCA_015478945.1 Trachelipus rathkii
ATTCACATGTACTAACTTTATCTCTTCAATCGTTTGTCACAGCCTGACGTGCACCGTGTAGACTATAGATCGTCAATTCCAACATTAGTAAGAATGTTAACTTTGGAATCCGACTTTCGTACAAAGCAAGAGGTTCTTTGACAATACCAATACCATGAGTGTACGATTCTCCCAGCGAGTTGGAATTGTCAGATAACATTAAGTAAGGAATATCAAACCGTTTTTGAATTTGCCTTCAACTCATTTCCATTTTCAGATTCATCTTAAGTATGTTTATTATTAATTTTTTTTTTTTTATCCAAATCTCGATAATAAACATCGCGCAACATCCGCAGGGCAAGCGCGGATGCGATGCGGATGCGGATCTTTCAAAATGTGCACTATCCGCGGAATGCGGATGCGGATAGGATGTTACCTGCATTTCACTAATATATATATATATATAATATTATAATATATATATATTATATATATATAATAATATTATATCATGATAATATATTTTAATATATAATAATATATATATATTATATACGTATTATATATATTTTTATTAATATCTATATACCTATATATATATAATTATAATAATATATTAATATACTACTATATATACTATATATATAATATACCTACTATATACCCGTAAAATAATACTATATATACCACTATTATCACTATATAATATCATATATATCAGGGGCTGCGTATACATAGCAGGTTAGGCAGCACGGCTACCAAGTAGCTCCCCTACCCAATATTTTTTTAGGTTATTTTATATTAAAAATACATTAACATGATAATAGCTACAATAACAATATATCCGAGACAAACATTTTAATTAGATTGAAATGTTTCTTTTAAAGTAAATGATTTATAAAATAAATTTAAAGAAAAGTCCAACTGACTAAACTTTCCCAAGGTACATAACCAATATCAATAATTAAACAACTACCTCACTTTGGAAAATTTTCCTTCCTCATCTTCTTGTTCCTACAGAGTAAATTGGAAAAGCTCCGAGTGAGGACACCGTACCGGGAATACAAGATCTTTTCATCACTCCTCATTATACATACAAGTAGTATAGAAAAAGCAAGCGTCCCCATACCTATGCCTGGTTGAGCGAAAACAATAAGCAAAATTCCGCGGAGTACGAAACTTCTCGCAACTCACCACACCAGATTTGAATACTCGGATCACGTAACAAATAATTTGAAAAAAGCACTTCTTTAAATCTCTCCCTCTATCTCTACTCTCCTCCTCTCTCTCTACTCTCTCTCTCTCTCTCTCTCTCTCATCTCTCCTCTCTCCTCATCTCTCCTCCTCTTCTCTCTCTCTCCTATCTATCTCTAATCTATCTAATCTATCTATCTATCTATTTTAATATTGTATATTTTATATCTATCATCTATCTATCATCTATCTATCAATGTAACGAGATATATTCACTTATGGGGGGGGGGGGGCGGGGGGGGGGGGGATGGCCACGAGTGGAAAATAAATCTAGTTTACCACATAATTATCCTGTCAGCTTCATAAAATATTATCTTTGTTTTGTTCATTGAATTTTAATATCTATAACATTTTTAATTAATTAATGTTGTTGTTGAAAGTTTATGTAATAAAATAATATTTTAAAAAAATTCATACCCCTATGCCAGGCTTTGAGTCAATCTTATGCATATAATTCACACTTAAATAAACATAGCTTTATTTAAAAGACGTGAAAAATTAAATTTTCCTTCAATAAAATTAAGAACGTATTGCAGTTAAAGAGTTTTCTCATACTATATATATTATTATAAATACGCTAAATATCTAATATATTATATATATATAAATATAATACTATATATATATATATATATTTATCATATACTATATATACTATATTATATATATACCTATATATACCTATATATATATATATTAACTTTGCACTATCCCAAGTTGTTAATCTTCAAGTACGCCCAATCTGATAAATTATACATATATATATATATATATATCATATACTATATATATATATAGACATATATATATATATATCATAGTATAAATATATACTATAAATACCTATATATATATAATATATATATTATATATATAACCTTATATATATATATGTGAGCAAGTCCCTATATAAGATAATGATAGGGTTTAAAAATCCATATTGAACGATGTTATTTATTCAAACAAAAAGGTAATAAGTTATCCCTTCTGTTTGAGATTTACTCTTTCTTTTCGTACAGTCAATCAGTAGTTACGGCTGTTCCGCGTTTACCCCCCCTTGCCTGATTCTTCTTTTTTAATTCTTGTCAATCGAGATTGAGTCGCGGTCTTATCCTGAATTTTTACCTCCCTTGCTTGGAAATTGCGCTTTCTTAAAGTTCTGAGAAGGGAGTACTACCAAAAATGAATTTCTGCCCTTAATCCAAACTTAAAATGATGAAAGAAATCCATTACCGAAGAGTAAGTTTGCTTTTATGTTAAACTGATGAACCTCAAAACTGATGATATTTGTGAAAATTGAAGGACCATAATCAAAATTAATTGAAAATGAAATTTGAAGTCGGTATCGATAATGTTCGTTTGCTTGAGTCATCTTCTCAGAGTGTTCTGATTGGGAATTTTAGTATTATTGTTAGTTTTTTCTTTTTCTTATTTTGTTTGTTTTTCTTTTTGGTTATCATCATGAAGGTTGCTGAAGGAATTCTGGTGTTTTTCTCCGGTGTTCACCATTTATATAGCGGGCAAAGCTTGTTAGGTTGTGTGAGTTCTTTGTGAAGCAAGGCCCTATAGGAATAGTGATTAGAAATTTAAAAATCCATTATTTTGAACGAGTGTATTTATTTAACAAAGGTAATAAAAGGTTGCCCGTTGCGGAGATACTCTCTCGTAAGTCAATCAGTAGTTACGGACTGTTCCGCGTTTACCTCCCTTGCCTGATTCTTCTTTTTTAATTATTTATCTAATCCCAAATTCTTATTTCTGAAATTTTTTACCTCCCTTGCTGGAAATTGCGTTTTCCTGGAAATTGTCTGTAAACCCCTGCGAGTTGCGTTCCCTTCATTGTAAGCCTCATCAAAAGAGTCTTTAAAGTTGCTGTGGCTACTTCATAACTGTGAACATGTATCAATCTCTTCACTTGAATCACTCGGTGCAGCTCAAAAAATTAACACAGGCAGCGGAGGCCATTTACTAAGGTGCCTTGAAATATGAAAGAAACACCACCTAGAAAGTTATAGGGAGATTTCCAAATGGTGGCCGTTCCTTGATGGGTTCTTCCAAGGCAGAGCTTTACCAAGTTCCCATTGTTACCTTTGTCTTCATCGCGACCACAAATAAAAAAGATCATAGAGTGGCAGGAATGCCGGCAGAAGCCGATAAGGACGCAACACGCAGATTGAAAAACAGCTTCGTCGCATGGTTGCCTGGCCGCCTTGCCGAATCACAAGGCCGAAAAAGCTACACGAGGAGCTTGTGAGAACCTTGGTCAGGAGACTACCGCCAAAAATGAGCCTGTAAGATATCCTTCAAAATCCATTGAACCTTGATGTTCATCTGCCAAATTTAAGAACATGGGGGAGTACTCAGAGGAGCATGGCGAGCATTTCACCTGGATATTCTGGGCTTTGAACGCCGCCACCAAGGTTCATATAACGAAAACATGATTGGAGACTATTTTGGGGGGTTGATTCGTGAAAGCAACTTACCGTATAAGCGTAAATCCCCAAAAACTTCACTTCCAAATATTATGAGGTCTCTATTCTATAAACTAAAAATAAATAAATGCTACTTTTGAGTTATATGTCGTTTTTTTTTCTACTTTTTTAACCAAGAATGATTATATTACCCAATTTTTTTTTATATCGGAATTGGCAAATTTTGTGAAATATCAATTATCATTTATCCTGCGTCACAAAAATAAAGTTTGAGAAGGCGAATATTTTAGCCATTGTCATACCTTTAGGTATAGAAAATAGGAAATAACAGTTGTTGCCCAAAGACAAAATATGTGTTACATAGTGTTATTCTTCTTAGAAAAAGAGTTGTCTATAAGATTGTACTGCTTGTACTACTGTACTTAAAAGATTCAAAAATAGGAGAAATTGTTCTTCAGTCTCTTTGATTTTCTGTTTGAAAAATTTGGTGTGTTTTTTAACAAATTTTTGCCAATTCATTTTATGTATTTATTTAATAGTTAAAGCCAAAAGGAATTTGAAAGCAAATTTCTAAAAATTAAAAAAGAAATTGTAAAATTTAATTTTTGCTTTAAAAAGAAAAAAAATAAGCGAAATGTTTTCCTTTTTGTAAAGAAAAAATTGAAAAATAAATAATAAATACTTTTTTTTCTAAAAAGGTTCTTTAAAAAAAAATAATTTACTTATTGACATTATAAATTACAAAATTTAATAACATTAATGGAAACAAAATTTAAAACATTTCAGTTATTTAATGAAATAAAATAGAAATTAATTTTAAGAAAAGGTAATTTTGATTTTTTTTAGAAATAATATTATTAAATTTTATTTAATAATTTTTATAGTTTGAACAAGACAAAAGATGATAATGTGTAAATAAGAAATATATCAAAAATAGAAGGGTGAGAATTGCTTACTCGCAATTATGTATAATAAGTCGAACCTTTTATTCCATATAAGTAATTTTAATGCGTAATTAATTGCTTAATTCAATATATATATATTAAAATAATATATTAATATATATATATATATATATATATATATATATATATATATATATATATATATATATATATATATATATATATATATATATATATAATATAGATATAGATATATATTATATTTATATATATATATATTATATATAATATAATATATATATATATATATATATATATATATATATATATATATATATATATCCCCATGTGTGTGGCAGCGAAAGATATTTCCACAGCTTACGGTCTGCCCGTAGTAAGAGACAAGTAACTAAGAGTCATTTATTTTCAAAGATGTAGTTGGTGTGACAGACTATGTCAACTAGAAAGATGAAGGAGCTGAATTTTTGAGGCATTAAAAACAATAACTATTTTCAATTATAAAGAAGAGAAAGATCAGTTATTAGTGTTTCGAGGCCACCCTCCTATCATCAGTTATTTTCTCTTGGGTTGGGAGGCTTTCAGGTGAATGTGTTGGCATAAGGGTGTTCTGACAATTTTAAAAGGAAAATTAAAAGGATTTTTTTTATCAGGTTGTAATGAATCAAACACCAAAGGAAAGACCTTCCCTAACCAATTCCAATTTTGCAATAAAAAATTAAAATAAATTTATTGGAAATACAGTTAACGTCACTTGCAACTTTTCATATGACATTAAAATAGATTCAACTTTTTAAAAAGTAATAATAAATGAATAAAATATAAAAAAAATATGAGATCTAGCAAAGAAATTTCAAATTTAGAAAATTTTTAATTGAACTTTAAATAATCAATTTTTATACTTTGATTTATTATAATTTTAATAAAAGGTATTTGAAAATTTGTATTTTATTTTTAACATTTCGAAGCTGAAATTTGAAAATTCCCCAAAAAGCTCCAAGGTTTCAAATACTACTGGCACGTATTTGTTGTAGTTAATTTGTCCTTGCAAATTATTTGGTATAATATACACATTTTGATAGACTAAAATATGACAACTCCCTTTTTTAAAAAGAGTACACCTAAATTAATTTTTTTTTATCTTGACAGGTTAGACAAGTTATGATAGGTTTGTTACGATAAGTTAGGTTAGGCTTGTTCAGGTTGCATTAGGTTAGGTTAGGTTAGCAGGAAAATGCTAAACTTAGCTTTATTTAGAAAATTTTTGTGATTGAAAATAGTTTAAAATACGATTTAAACAAAAATGAACCATAGAAAGTTCTTATTAAACTCATTTTTCTGGAAAATTAAACTTAAGCTATCATTTATATAAAAAGGCGTATGTATTTAAATGGTCGGTTGCAGAATAACTGCAACACGGGTCGTGGAGTACATATTCATTTACCATAAAAAATTATTATAAATGATATTTCCTAACTTTCCTAACGATCTAGCCAAAAAAAAAAATAAAATAAAAAAAAATTATATAATTATATTTATATATATATATATATATATATATATATATAATATATATATATATATATATATATATATATTTATATTATTGCATTTAAATTTATGCTATATTTTTTTTAATTTTGTTACGAAGCCCACCCCCTCGTTTCACTCGGAGATGTCCCGGAAGACGCTTCGCTCCCCGTTTTACATACTACTTGTAAAGGTTGGTTTACGGGAGTAAAGTTGGAAAGATGTTTTGGTCGTTGAAGATGTGATATATATTTTTTTAATTTTGTTACGAAGCCCACCTTCTCATTTCGCTCGAAGGGGTTACCGGGCCACCCTCCAATCACGCTGAAAATTCGAAATTGACTTATAATAAAAAATTTTTAAATAAATATGGAAATAGTATGTTCATTCCACAAACGTGAAAGTGATGAAAATTGTAGATCATGTAATTTTTTGAAAAATTATTATGAAGTTTCTCATTCACAAAATTATTATGAAGTTTCTCATTCACAAAATAATTATAATAAACCATTGAAATATTCATCAAGAATATATTTAGAGAAAGTTATTGATAAATATTATAAAGAGAATGAAAAGATAAGAATTAATCATGATAAAATATTAAATCTCAATTATGAATTTGAAGAAGCATATCTAGAATAAATGTTCAGAAAGAAAAAATTCTTTTAAATGTTCATTATAAATTGTTTAAATTGGTTACAATTATGTGGTGTCAAATGTAATAGATCTGATTTTCATAAAGTTTCTAACAAAAGAGAGAAATTACATTAAATGAATACAATTTAAAAGTGGAAGAAAATTTGTTGCAAATTAACAAATGGAGTGGATCAATATAGACATGTTAAAAAGGATATGAGTATATATTTTTAAAAATTTTAATTTTAAATAATTTTCCATTTATTTAATTAGTTTAAATTATAATTGTTACTTATTCTATTCATATATTTTTTTAAATATTTTAAATAGTTTTTCTTTCAAATAACTTCTCTTAATTTTTCTCTCTTCTTCTTCTTCAGAATCAAATGTTATTTGCACAGGAGGTTTATTGTTATCTAAAATGTTTAACAAGTTTATGTACCCAACTAATCTATCTAAAATGACTTTAAATTCTTTAATATCTTTACTAGTAAAAAGAGGGAGGGGGGAAATTTTTTGATCTATTTGAGTTTTTTTTTTATTTTTTTAGTATTCACCCCATTAATTTTGAGAGATTTTGAAAGTTCTTCATTTATTATAGAGAAAAAAAGTTTATCGATAAATTCATTGAAAAAGTAATCGGCACCTAAATATCCACAAATCGACAATTACTTTATTGAAAAAATTTAATTTCCTCATCATTCAATACATTCACATTTTCACTGGAAGAAAAACATTAGTTACTTCATCCTTCTCCCACACGTAGAATTGCAAACATTGCGATGTTTATTTATTTGTGTATTTAATTTTTCTGACTCCAATCCATGTTATAAATCCCATCTTTATTTAAATCAGATAGTTTTGTAGTGTTCACGTAACCAGTTGAATAGTTTCAAAAAATTTCATGAAGCGCTCATGTTAATCAATTCATTTATATATAGAGAAAAAAAAAGTTGAGATTGTTATGGTAAAATTATCTCCATAGTTCTCTTTATTTCAGATCAGCATTAATCAGAAACTATATACTAACATTCCAAAGTCATCGCTTATAATAAATTTTATCTCTTTTATTTTTCTCAATGTCGTTATTATTTTTCCTGGAAGCAAGCAAGTCATAAATTATTTTACCATTTTTATTTCAATCCATTAAAACTCAACCGGCTCTCAAGAGGTTCATCTCCTAACCATAATATTTTTTATTTAAAACGTTTATTTTATGAATACTTCCGCATATCTGCCATTTTTACATTTATTAGTTCTGACGGATTTATAGAATCTGAATAACATCTCCTTCATTCAGACGAAGATCATTAACTCTGATTTGGTAAAGAATTCATCTTGATAATTTGTCTAAAGCTAAGGGATACTCATTTTTCCGTTAATTAACCAATATTTACTGATATATGTGATTCTTATATCTTGCGAGCGTAATTATAAACTGTATCAATGAATCCTTTCATAAGATTAACATAAATATGATCTCAAAAGCACCTCCTTTCATACCGAATACGAATGGGAACTTCCTATTTAATACTTGAATTTGTTAAAATATTATTGTTTCGTAAGCACAATATTTCTTTTTTAAAAATTATTTATATTTTCACTAAAGAGTTGAAATCTGTTTATTAATCGTTTTCTAAGGCGTTTTCAAAACCATCTTTTTAACAGAACGTTATTATGCATATCAAAGAGTTTGAGATTTTATTTCTTCAACAAATTTTTTTAATATGATTGAAAAAACTTTTTCTATTGATTTATTGATTTAATTCATATTTCCCGTCTGTTTTAACATTTTTATCAACCTTACTTCTGTTTCTTTTACTAATTTATCTGTATAAATTTTGTAGTAACATCGTTTTCTTCTCGAGGAATAGCCGCATTTGCCAGCCTTTTATTTTCAATATCAAAATTACCTTCCTCATCTAAATATTTAAATCCAATTCCTGACAGTCCTGGAGGACCTGGAGGTCCTCGAAGTCCTCGCGATCCTGGTGGTCCACTTCTTGTTAGAGGTCCTTCACCAAAGTTATTAACACTTATTTATTTTAGAGAAAAAAAGTTCTTGTAGAATTGAGTGGAAATTTAATTTCAATACAGCTACTCCGAAAAGAACGAAATAAACACAAATGACCGCAAATAACTTCCTTCAATTTTTGTATTTGATACGTGAATAGACAAATATCGCATTGTATATAATTTTCAAATTCAGTCGGAGGTTGAACACCGAATGAATCGAAATAATAGCATAAAAAATTACAATTCTTAAACCAACATGTCCAATGAGTTCCTGAACCTTTAATTGAATCCAAATTTAAGATTCCACATTCTTTTTATTAGATTTTTTTGGAAGAGCATCTCTCATATAAATTCCTTCAAAGGTTATTGGAATTTTAAGTCAATAAAAATATATTTCATTAGATCGTATTGATTCAACGCTTTCATCGGAATATTCAACTTTTGTATGTTTGAAAAATAAACCTCGCCAGTTTTTCGACGAGGGTATGGTTTAAAAAAAGACCTTTTCCATTTGTTTTTTCTTTTTTTCCATTGAAGGTTATTCCGTTCTAGTTTTTGTATTTGCCGTTTTTTTTTTATATAATTTACAGTTCTTTGCTATAGCACTAGCTCCACCACAAGAGAACCGATTGCACTTGCAGCCCCTAATAACATATTCTGAAAGTTGTTAATTATTAAATCCTCCGTGTTTTACCAAGGCTGTTACTTGTGATTTACTTAATTTTATGATTGACTCCGTTGACTTCATGTCTTAGTTTTAGCGTTTTTGAGTTTTGATGCTTGCTGGATACTTGTGCTGCGCGTCCAGATATAAAATTAGATAGCCATTTTTGCAATTGCTATGGAAGGGAGAATTTCGATTTTTTTGGATGAGAATGTGTCTAGGTATTGTGTCAAAATAAATTATTATAAGAAGAAAAAAAAGTTAATATTATAAAATTTTATATAAATAATTTTTCCTTTTTATTATTTTTTATAATTTTTCATATTTTATTAGAAGTAAATTATTTTTACTCTTCCACATTCTGAGCATGTACCTCTAAGCATACTACTTTGTTATGTCAAAACATGGATAACATTTTCTTTATGAGTACAGTTCTTACAATGAATACAATAATACCATTTTTTTTATTTGGTCAGCAGAAATTAAAAAAGCGATAATTCATTTTATTTCATCAGATTCGTAGTTTACAAGTCGATCTGTATACTAATGCCAAGCTGTAGAGTTTTTAGATTATTTACTTAAAAGTTGTCTCTTATTTAATATCTTGACGGAATTTTTATTTTTTCAGATTGTTCAAAATAAAAATAAAAAACTAGCAATAGATACAAATTTTGATATTCTATCAAACGTAATAGAACAAATTTCTTTATAAGTATTATAGTTTGGAATAATCTGATAGCATTTTATAAGCGGTTGTATAATAATTCTCATTAAAATTCAAGTCGAAGATCCATTTCCGGATATCTTTCGCTATTTAACTGAACAAAAGCGTTAGTTATATTACAATGATTTAAATATACCTCTATTCATAATTTGATTAATCACCATTTGTTTCTTGAAAAGCTAAAATTATAAATCGAGGTTTCTCAGATCCGGCTGTAACATTTAATCTTCAATCGAATTGTTGTTGTCCTTGATTTACTTCTATAGATTAAACTGTACCACTCAAAAATTAATTTAAAAGTAACTTTATTTTGAATATCTTTAATACAAGCTTTTATTGATATTCATCTGTAAGTGTTCCACGTGTGGGATATCTCACAATACTAATTCTCATAAAATAATTTTAACCATACAAGACGAAACTTTATTAAGTACCATTCATCGTTTTTATCTCCCTTCCAGAACGATTTAATATAACATCATTATCATCTTCTTTTTTACATTTAATGTTAAGCTGATGTTTTATGCCATAAATTACTTTATCATAATTTTCACAACGCACATAGTTAAAAAACAATGATAGCTACACTAAAATTCCCCGATGAGCTCCTAAAATAAGTATTTGTGTCTCTCCACATATCAAGAATTAATTAAATTTGGACATACTTTATTCACATTTATCACGGTGACCACATCCTAAAATTCTACCTCTAATATTGAGAGGATATGAAAAGTCCTTCTCATAGTTAGACGCTTGGTCCAGGATTTGGATATACTCTTCCATACTTTTAATTCCAAGTTGATATTCAACTCTTGAAATAAGTACATTATTCCAGTATTAATTAAATTTATATATAATTCTTTTATCCCGCCTCCAGTTCCAGTTCCAGGTTGATCTTTTTCAAATGTTGATCCATCTTCTTTTTTAAGCATCCCTCGATATAAATATAACTTCTAGAGGGTAGTAAAAATTCATCCTGAATTTGAACTGATATTCTTATATCACTAGGGCTTTAATAAAATTGTTATAGTCATATTCTGATATTACAAAATCATTTTTAATTGAACATCAATCTAATTTCTGATGATTCCCTTCCAATTTAAATATATACCATTTTTAATAGAGAAAAAAAAAAAGTTTATGTTGATTTTAAATGTAATCGAATAGTTATTTCTTCTCTCGAAGATTTTAAGGGTTTATGATATTGATCAGTAAGCCAATATGAATTTAAATTAACAGTTGGAATTGTTATCGGTTTATATAATACTATATAGTCTCTCATTTATTTATTTATACCGGAAGTTAATTCGGGAAAGAAACTATACAAATTGGTTTTGATGTCCATTAGATAAGAACCTTCTAATAAATATTCACAAATTGGGACTAAGATAGAATTACTGGTGAAATATTAACAATGTTTTCAACTTTCATGTTTTTTCCAATGCCTTCAATAGCATCCCTAAGAATCTTAAAGAGTCTTAAAGGACTTTTCTTGAAATATATAATAAAAATTAGCCTTTCCCTAACATGAAAAAATACATTTCATAGTTTTGTGGTTTGCTTCAATACTGAATGCTTCTAAATGCTTATTTTTTAACAAGCATGTTCTGAATGTAATTATGAGTGTTGTCATTAGTTGCTGTTATAAATAATAGTTTTTCTAAAGCTTTAACGTTTAATTTATCATAAAAATTTAATTATTCTGATTTCTTTCCAATTTAACTTGATATAAGTATTTATATTTAAAAACAATATTTCATGTGTTTTACCCTTTTCTAATTTTAAAGAAGGGGTAACAAATTATATTTTGAAATCAGATGTTTACTAAATAGGAGTATTTTTTTTTAGATAACACACAATTTATTATAGAGGAAAAGTATTCAAAGATTCTGCTAGATCTTTATCAGATATATCTTATCTCAATAAATCATCATTAATAACTTGTAACTCATTAAATACATAATAATATAATTAATCATAAGTTGTTATATATAATCTAATCTAATAATATATAATAATATGGAACTTAAAGTTCGATCTAATAAACAATACATCTCTAATCAACCTTGTTTTTTTTTTCGTTTAACGAGCGATAAAATTGATAAACTAATATTGTTAATTCCTCTGAAATAGATAATATTATCATCTCTATTTTATATACTATATATTTTATATACTACTATTAATTATTATTCTATATATCTATCTATCTCATTTATTATACTCTAAGAAATAAACTATTATCTATATCTATATATTATTATAATATCTTCATTACTCTCATATCTATATATTACTATCTATTAATATACTCTATATTTCCAGTTAATATTAATTCATAATATATATTCTTTCTGTCACTTTTTGTTTATGCCTTTGTTACTTAGCTATATAAATATATTCTACTCTTAAAAAATCATAATATAAAATCATATACATATACATACACATCTACATACATAATTATTATACTCATATCTTAATCTACCCTTATCATTCTCCACCTTTTATTGTCTTATCTAATATTAACACTCTGGATAGATAATATTTCTCAATACAAAGTGTACGTTTTAGTCATAACTTTTGTTTACTTACTCTTAATTTTTATTATATTATTATATTGTTTATTATTATTATTATTCATTATTATTATTATTTATTATTTAATTATTATTTAATTATGTGCAAAATTATTATTAATCTCCTTTATTATATTTTATTATAATTTATTTATTATTTCATATTCATCATGTTTAAACACAATAACCTATTACTTTTTAATCATTCTAATTATCTATATTATTTCCTTTATTTACTATGTAAGATTCAACCTCCTGAAAATATCGTTTAAATGATAATTACTATTTTTCTTTTTATTATTACCCACTTATATATTTCTCTTTTTTTTGTTTAATTATATATATATCCTATATATCTACATATCTATATCTCATCTATATCTCATCTCATTGAACATCGACTCGATATCAATTCTCATCTCTACAATTCCCTTTTCAACTTTTTCCCTAATATCTACTATTAAATTATTCAATCATAAATTCTCTTCCCTATATAAATTAATCATTTAACTCCATATTTCTCTCTATTATACTCACTATATCTATCTTTCTTGGGCAGTGAAGCTTTTTGTTTCAACTAAAGACTCTTTATTACTAAACTAATTATAACCTTCTACAGCTTTTCCATTATCTAATGGATTCTTTATTTTTCTCGATCTCATTTAAAACTTATTATTCGTTAATATTACAACTTTATAATTTTATTTATAATATAACTTATATATAAGTATTTTATATATTATAATACCCTTTTATCCACTTTAATTATTGTCCAGCCCTTCCAACATGGGCAGACAGTAATTTATGCACTCACAGTAACCTCGTTACTATCTAATCAATATATCTATAGATTTCTCATTAACTGCTCTTCTCGTTTTTTGCTCATATATATAGAGGTGGTAATTTATACTCGACTATTGGATAGTACGGTTATATTAATTCTGATGTAAATGATTTTTTTTACGGTCTTAGAGGTATATATATATATATATTAATTTATATCATATAACTATATATATATTTAATATTAATATATATAATATTATATACCTTATAATATACTATATTATATATATATATAATATATATCTATTAACTATATATATATATTAATATATCTTCATATATTAATATATATTATATATATTATATACTCTATATTAATTTATTAAATATTATGAACACATATGGTTTAAAAAAAAATTATTAGAGTTTTTAACTTTTCTACATACAGTGTATTATATATATAATTTCTATCATTTCATTATTATCTATTTATATTATTTCTCTTAAATCTTAAAATTAATGGTTTAGTTTCTCGAATGATTAGTTTTATTTTTCTACTTGATCATCAGTTTTGTTGTTCCTTTGGGCCTTAATTCATATAATTACTATATATATATTACTATAAATATCTTATATCTAATATTATCTCTGTTTGCCAACTTTATCGTTTTAGTTCTTATCTTATATTATATTAATATATATATTCTATAATATATTAATTTTTATATATTATATATTAATCTATTTATATATATATATTACTTCTCATTTATCTTACTATTATATATATATATTATATATATATATATACTATATATCCTATATATCTCTATATTATATTATATATCTTATATTAATATTACTATATCTCTCTAATATATACTAATTAATCCCTTCTACTTCAATGCTTCAGTAGATCTTTATTTTTGATTAATCGGTATTATCCTTGAGGCATTCAAACATATGAAATTTTACTACTCAGATTCTGCAGCCATATAAATATGAATCTGGAATCTATAGATAATTGCAACGTATGTACCACAGTATTAGGGAAACACAAACAATTTCAAAATAAGATTTTCTCACATAAAAGTTTACTTGAATTTGATTAAATAACATCTACAATTCTCGTCTTAGTAATGCTCACATCGGCCAAATCATATTTTAGGCCATACATTAATATAGCTTCCCTCTACTATTCATCTATAATATAACAAACTATATCTCCGAATCTAATATCAGATCATCATCTTGGATTCTATTGATACTCAATTTCATTAAATAAGTAAATACCATAATAATTTTCAATTTATCAAATAAGAGGAGTAAATAGCAAATATTCAGAATGATACATCATCTATACCAATGAAATTACTTTAAGGATAATTCCTAAATATCACTTCAGTCAATCATTACTAAGAAGGTTAAGGCAAGAGATATGAACAAGTTACTTCGTATATACGAACATATTGGCCATAACGTCTCCTTGCGCATACAAATACAAATAATAAGTAAAGTCAATATTTCATAGAGCGAATTTCCCATACAGTAATGTATATTAAGTCCCGAGAAGTTCGATAGCGATCATGTACACGTAAAGCTCGAACTCTATACTTAAATCTCAATAATAGTGCTTTGAATTATAGTTTTTCTATAATGTTTGTTATTAATATTATAATAAATAAATACTCCTCTGTAGAATTTTCTCCTCATATGTTTGAATTGACCTCAAGGGATATACAATATCCTATCAATATATATATATATTATCTTCTATATTAATTATATATTCATTAATTATATATTAATTTATATTATTACTTATTATCTATATATATATATTATACTATATCTATTATACTTCATTATTCAACGATAATATATATCTCTATTATCTATTTCTTCATCTATATATATAATATATATATATCTCTTACTTATTATATATGATTCCATAATATTCATCTCTATACTATATAGATATCCTTATCTTATTCTATCATATACTATTATATATATATATAATATTTATATATATCTATATACCCATATACGTATATATATATTATTTACTTATACATATCACCATATTCTCTGCTAAATACCCACTTATATTTTCTCTCTAAAACGTTAATTTATTTTTCTTTTCTCTTTATTAAACAATCTATGAAGACGACTTTCATATAATAATGATTTACATTGGCCAATCTTGGCTCACTTTTCCTACTTGAGGTGACGGGTTTACAGTATCTATATATATTATCTATTATATATTAATTATTAATAATATATATATATATATATATATCTATATCTTCTATTATATTTATAATAATCTAATATCTATAATATATATTGCAAATCTTAATATATAAATAATAAAATTTATAAATAAGATAATATGTTTTTAATCTTATCTAGATATAAAGTAAGTTGTTATTAAATATATTAATATATTATATATATAAATATTCAATGTGGATTGTTTTTTCGTGGGTAGGTACAGAGTAGGCAGACGTCACTATCTTGCTCTTATATAGTTAGAACCCTAAAAATATATAAATAGATCTGAATATATAATATAATATCTCTATATATATCTATATCTATCTTAATATATATATATATTTAATATCTCTCTCTAATATATATATATTATCGATATATCTTATTACTATATATCCACTATTATTCATCTCTCTATATATATATTATATATTATACTATATATCATTCTCTATCTATTCTATCTTATCTATATATAATCTCTTCTGTATACTCTCTAATCTATATCTCTATTAATATCTATCTCTATATTGCTTAATTATCTTCACTTTATCTCTTCTATTCTTTATTATATTATTATATATAATATATCTGTATTATATTATCTATACTCTATACTATTATCTTATATATATATCTATGTTTTATTATTACTTATTATATATTTATATATTATATCATATATATCTACTTATAATATCTATCCTTATTCCGTACCATAATCTCTCTACTATATATTATATATCTTTAATATTATTACTATATATATATCTTATCTGTCTCTTTTATATATATTATATATTATATATATATATTCTATTCATATATGTGGAATTTCTATTAATGAACGATTAATATGTATAAGATCTTGTTGTAATCTATGAACATTAACAATGTTTGTTTTGGGTTACAACATATATTTAAGAATCTTTATCTCCAAATATTCTTAATCATATTTCTAATCTATATATATATAAACATATCTCCGTAGCTCAGTATAACACACCTCTATATATTTCCTTACACCACTCTATATCATATTGATATGTGTTGATGTTTAGTGTGTGTTATGTGGTCGTAAGAGTGCGTGCTGATAGCAGCTCACTCTGATAAAGTATCCGCGACGACTTGATTAATTTTCTACTCGGTAATCTCCAGTTTTTTGCTGTGTCATGGCAGCACCCATTACGTATTATCATTCCGGTTTAATAAAAATGTTTCCATTTTATCCTAATATGGGATTAGGCAACTTTCTATTTATGCTCGATACTCGACTCAATTTAGCAGTTCATTTTTTTTCTATAAGAATAACTACTCAATTTTAATAAAATTTATACATTAAATAAGGTAATATAATATTATAATATTTATATAATTCTTTAATAATATAGTAATTATATAATTATAATATTATTTTAACTAAAAAATTAATTTTATAATATAACTTGATCTATCTCTACTCTAATTATATATTTGCATAATTCCATAATTTTCAATATATAGAATCATTATAGACTTCATTCATTACCAACGTCATAGTTTTAGATATAACCGGTAGCCGAGACTAAGGAACCTAGTTTTAGGTGGAGCCAGGAAGTCAGAACTAAGGAACTGCAAAGGTTTTGAAAGGAGCCGGAAGTCGGAACTAAGGAATCGAATGGTTTTGAGTGGAGCCGGAAACAGGGCCTAAGAAAATTCAAGATTTTGAGCGGGGCAGGGAGCAGGGACTGTTGGAATCGTAAAGTTTTGGGTAGAGCCATGAATAATTATTTCGAAACTGTAGGGGTTTGGGTGGAGCCGAAAGCCGGGACCACGGAACTTCAAGGTTTTGGGCGGAGCAGGGAGCCGGGACTGTGGAACAGCAAAATTTAGGATGTAGCCGGGGCCAAAAAATTACTATTTTTTCTATAATATAAAGTGACTCAAAGTAGGGCCACATAATTTCAGAATGATAGAGCAGGAGCCGGAGTCGGGCAAAAAAAATTACCTAGTTCGGAGCACAGATTTTCAGGGCATGACCCCTGGCCCCTGACCCTGGACCTAGCTGACCTAAGGTTAATAGAATGGCGTGTCTTTACATCCAAAGTCTATAAGAGACTTGGCCATAAAAAAATATTCAAACGCTTAAAACTCGACGTTTCTGACTTTGAAATGAGTTGTACATTTATCCATCTATATGAGCGTTTTAAACGCCCTCTTTGACCTATTCAACTTGCGTTTCTGTAGCGTCAGAAACGCAGCGTTTAAACTGCTCGTATAGAGGTAAGCCTGAAGTACATTAGCTACAATTTTGTATGAAACTTCGCCTATTTATGTTCGGATTGTTAGAAGCTGCATAGAAAGGGGATGGTTTTAATATATATATATATATATATATATATTAATTTATATATAATATAAATATACTTATGATTATATCTATCTTTAATATTACTCCATCAATATAAATAAATATAAAAATTATATATCAAAAAAAAGTAATAAAAAACATTCTATAAATATATATAATATATACATAATATATTATATTATTATTTTAATACCATAATTATCCTCTCTCTATATATTATAAATATAATAAATACCTATACTATATATATAAATATAATAATATATAAACTATTATTTCTTCAAATATAACCGTTTGCACATAATTCTTTACCTATAATATATATCATATATAATATAATATAATATAGTTATATATATATATATATATATATATATATATATTATATATATATAATATATATATATATATATAATATATAATATATATATATATATATATATATACTATATTATATACATATACTATATATATATAATATCATATATATATATAAAATATATTATATATATAAATATATATACTTATATATAATCCATATATATATAATTTATATATTTAATATATATATATAATATAATATATATATATATATATATATATAATATATAATATATAACTATATATATATATAATATACTATATTATAATAAATATACTATATAATATATATATAATGTTCTATATGGTCTATCTATATGATATATATATACACCATATATATATATATATATATCATATCATATATAATAATATAATATATATATATATATATTCATTATTTTAGTATTTGTGAGCTCTTTCTAGTAGTAAATAACTTGCTTTTTTTTTTTTTAACCTTTTTTTATGATAGACCTAAGCGGGGAATAATATATATAAGTTTATGAGTTAAGACATCGCTAGGCCACTGCATATTTTAGACTCTCATATAGGGATGGGAAAAATCGTTCCTGACTCAGAGCCATGATTCGTTTCTGACTCAGAGTCATGATTCGTTCCTGACTCAGAGTCATGATTCGTTCTTGACTTAGAGTCGTGATTCGTTCTTGACTCAGAGCCATGATTCGTTCTTGACTCAGAGTCATGATTCGTTCTTGACTCAGAATCATGATTCGTTCTTGACTCAGGGTCATAATTCGTTCTTGACTCAGTCATGATTCATTCTTGATTCAGAGTCATGATTCGTTCTTGACTCAGAGTCATGATTCATTCTTGATTCAGAGTCATGATTCATTCTTGAATCAGAGTCATGATTCATTCTTGATTCAGAGTCATAATTCGCTCTTGACTCAAAGTCATGATTCATTCTTGATTCAGAGTCATGATTCGTTCTTGAACCAGAGTCCTGATTCGTTCCTAACTCAGAGTCATGATCCGTTCTTGACTCAAAACCATGATTCACCAAAGATATGTAAAAGAACTAGCTCAAATATTTCTTATTGTTTCTTTTATTTTGAACAAGCAAATGGACCCAACATATGAAAGATGTCAGATTCGCGAGATATGGAAAAATATTGCTGACGTTTCGCAGCATAATCTAACGAATCTGGCATCTTTTCATATGATGTGTCCATTTGTTTGTTTAAAATTTGAAATCATAAATTGAAATAATGATTGAAAGAATGTCAGGCTCGCATGATATGGAAAAATATTGCTGGAACGATTCGAAGAAATTGTCCCCCTATTTGTTGATTTAGTTTGCAAAAGAATAGTTGTCCCCCTTCTTTGTGATTTAGTTTGTAAATAAAAGAAATTGTCCCCTTTTTTGTTGATTTAGTTTGCAAAAGAATAGTTGTTCCCCTTCTTGATGATGTAGTGGGGATTATGACCTAGTCCCAGATAGCTGGGCTTAATGAAGACCAGAATCACAAATCCACATTTTTTCCTACTTCCAACAAATCTCTGGCGCGGTACCGCACTTTCGCTCGATTTAGTTGGAAGTAGCCACATGAATAGTGGAATATACAATTTGTATATATATATATAATATATATATATACCTCGGTGACCCTCGTGTGGACCAGGGTAATTAATCATATATATATATATATATATATATACTATATATAATATCATATATCATACTATATATATCCATATATATATATATAATATAGCAGGAAAAAGAATAATTATATGACTCTATACATTTACTGCCTACATAAACCGAATGCCCCATTAACAAAAGAAACCGGAAGTTTTTTACTATTTAATGGGCATTCGGTTAGTTGAAGGAAGTAAATTATAGAGTCAATAATTATTCTTCTTCAATTCCTTGTATCATATATATATATACTATCATATATATATATATATATATATATATATATATATATATATATATTAATATATATATATATATATATATATAATATATATATAATTTATTTCCACGAACCCCAGTGTCCACACGCGAGTATATATATAAAAGTATATATCTTATATATATATTACCTCATATATAAATAGGCTATAGGGAAGTATATAAATACTGACATATATATACTACTATACTATATAATACTATACATAATTTATATTCCACTATTCCATTGCGCTTACTTCAAACAATCGAGCGAAAGTGGTACCCCGCGCCAGAGATTTGTTGGGAACGTAGGACAAAAGATGTGGATTTTAGTGATTCTGGTCTTCAATTAGCCCAGCTATCTGAGATTAGGCTCATAAATCCCACAATCTTTCAAGTGGCGGCCAACCGGGGGCGCCACTTATAAAATGTGGGGATTAATCGACCGTATGTCCCAGGTAGCTCGGCTTAAATGAACGACCAGAATCAAATTCTCCACAACTTCTATTCCTACTTCCAAACACAATCTGCTGGCGACGGCCTACCCCACTTTCGCTCGATTAGCTGGAAAGTAGAGCCAAATGAATACCGTGGAATATAAATTTGTCATATATCATATATATATATATATAATATACTCGCTATATATATATATATATATAATATATATACCTATATATATATATATTATATATATATACTATCTATACTATACTATATATAATACTAGGATAATATATATAATATATATATATAGTAGTGCCTTGACTTGACATTATGCATTCATAACATTAATTAACAATATTATATATATATAACAAGGAATCGAAGAATTAATTACTCCAGAAGTCATTGAGTAGCATATAAACCGAATGTCCATAAAAGAATCGAATTTTATTTATGATGATATTTTGGTAGGACCGAAAAAAGTTTATGTCGTTATGACAATTAAAATTTAACTGAATTTTATTTTTCTATATTGGTTATTGAAAGTTTACTTAAGTTTATTTACCTTATAATGGAAGTCACGGTTTTTTCATATTTAGAAAAATTATAAAAATTTGGTTGCGAAGTTATTTCTGAATTTCCGAATATGTGTAACCACGTTTATCCGAATCAAGATGTAGTATATATTATTTTAACAACAAGCAAATCTCACTAATGCTTAACCTGACAAAGATAAACAAAACTCAATTTTACCTATACGCTCTCAAAATAAAACAACAACCGCAATTGTAATAACGGTAACAATAACAGCATACTACCAAGACTTCCTATAATCTAGTTACTCATCGAAAACCCTAATTATCAACTGCCATGACAATAAGAAAGAATGAATCATGAACATAGTAATAATAATAATAAATTAAGAATAGATAAATAATAAATAAATCAATAGATAATATAATAATAATAATAATAATAATAATAAATAATAAAAAGAAGCAAGTATACTAGCTACACTAAAGCATAACATAGAATACTGACTACTAATAATATACATAACTAATTATTATTAGGTATAATATACGTAAGAATTACCAACAATAATTAAATTAATTTGTTAACAAGAATCGACAATCTCTAGAAATGCAAAGCATTCTAGAAGAAAAGGACAAATTTCCAATGTAATAACTTTTACTTTAGGTTCCTATGTTTCTCGTTTCTGTTCAGAAAACAAGGAATACAAATAGGAATCTTAATAAGCAAATGTCTACTTCTTGGAAACAAATTAAATTACTAACACACCAGTGTGAACCTCCTGTCTGGGGGATTTCTAATATTCCCTGCCTCTACCACCAGGAGCAAGCAACTACTACTACCCAACCCCACTCATAAATTAACATTTCATCCATGCACCGGAAATCGCGACGTGAAAAGTGTTAACACAAAGATTTCAGAAACTCGCCTACAACTTTGGGTCTATAATTTATATTACTTATCGCCGGCACAAAAATCTTATGGAGTATATATAATTATATATAATATATATATTATAATAATATAATATATATAATATAATATATACTTATATTATATATATATATATATATATATATATATATACTATAAGTATTAGTATATATAATATAGTATATATATATATATATATATATATATATATATATATCAGTATATATATATAAGAATATATTATATAGTAAAATCTATAAAAAAAGACTGCACATAAATAAGTTCTTTGTATAGAAGTATTAATCATTTCAAGTAGTGAATTTATTTGTCAATTATTGACTTCCCGACAAAATTTTCGGCACGTGATGCAGTTATTAGGTGCGCTGAATTTTTAATATTCCTACTAAATAATATTAGTAATTTTATATATCTATCATTTTTACATCAATTCCACTATAAACGCAGTAACTTTTCATATTTATAATATTTAAAGGGGGAATGTTACAACAATATTTTCATGACAAGAATCATTTATAAGGCGAATCTTGAAAATGCAAAACTTCACGTTTTGAAATTTTACAAGTATTTATTTTTCTTACATTGAATTTCTTATTTAGTAATTTTTTGATCTTTTATGCTGTGCTACGTTCTCATTGGAATTTAAATTCTATGAAGTTTTAACATTACTAAAGAGATGGATTCTCAATTTGTTTTTCGTGACGAGGCAGATAATTTATGAACCTACTTTTATTTGATTAAAATTTTCTCACATTTCAAGTATGACGAGATTTTTTTTCTTCTATACTAGACATTTATCATAAAATTGGGAGGCGGTGTGGCAATTTCTCTCGCCCGTTTTTTACTATACTCTTTTCTTACACTTTTTATTTTTTATTATCTATTAATTTTTTTAATCAAAATCTAAAATGAAAAAGTGATTTATTCCTGGGAGAGAGAGAGGTATGCGCGTAAGTAATTCCTTTCAATTTTCTCTATTAGCGTTTTTGCTTACTGTTTTAAAGCTGTGAAGGGAAAGAGCGCGGTTGGGTATTTGTTAAAATAACAAAAAGATCAGTGGTACATCAACGTTGGCAAACAAAAGTGTGTGTGAAATGATCTACTTTTAAGCTTTTCAACCGAAAAGAGAGAGGTAATAAAAGATAGAATAAAAAGACCTCGGAAGAAATGCTCCATCCTATATAATAAAACTTGGACTAAAGTGGAAGCGAAATTAAAAGAGGTAGTTGAAAGTGATTGCGCGCAATTTTTTAGTATGTACAGTGAATGAAGAACCGGACTGACTAAAAAAACCAGTGGTCAATGAAATTTAATTCAACCTTGAGAACTATCTAACGTGAAACAACCCGACAATATCATATAGTAGACAGTCGTGGGCCCACGATCAGATTTGCTATCATGCTATGAGCTTAGAAGAACAACACAAAACGCGAAGAGGCCTGGTTATATAAGAAATTATATGCACCGTTTATCAAACAAAGGACATGAAAGCAGATAAAACTAAAGGCCTTCTTTTCTTCTAATCATCTGAACATAGGAGAGAAAGGGTGACCGAAGTCGTATAGTGGGGAATTCCTAGAATTTGTCAGGAGAAAGGCAGTGAATTAATGACAACTATCGTACAAACAAAATTTCCTAGCGGATCCACCCTATTTAACGGAAGAAGTGTTTTCAATGTGCCGCTGTGATTTATAACAAAAGAAAAGGATTCATCAGCCCTAAAATTAAACGTCGACATGTCAAAAAAGGCAGGATGCCCTCTAAAAAAAATTGAAAAGGGGAAGCTCGTTTGAGGAATAAGCCGTCATCAAAAAATATTAACATACTTTGACGCGCAATTATAAAATGAATCTTGAACGAAATTCTTTCATCGACCTACGGAAATGCAAGTTAAGGACGGAGTCTATATTTGACAGTGCAGTAAATTAAGAATGAAAGCTTTTTCCGCGTCTTGCTACTTAATAGGTCCACAGACGGATGCAACGCGGTGCTAACTAACAATAATCAATTAACATCCAAATTGAACAGTTAGTGATACGTTATAGTGACCCACTTCTACTATCAACAGAGTAGCAAATTTAAAAAACTATATAATAATTAATATATATATATGTATATATATATCTCTATTGGAATTTGTTTATAAAAATCACCGACAGTTTCTAATAGCAGTTTCTTTGGCAACCTCTATTTCACATGCTTATTTAACTCGATATTTTTTAATTCCATTAAGAGATGTAATAATATAATCGTAATTTAATTTTTAATTAAAAGATGATTATCAATTTTTGTAAACATTTAACCAGAATACCAGTATTCTCCGTACCATGAACAAATTGGCTATAAATTTTGTATCTCTAAGACATCCGTGAGCCAAGATACATTGAATTTTTAATGTAAAATTTGAAAGGTCACCTGGGGTCAAAACTTGACTTTTCGATTGAAGCAATTTATTGGTAACTTGCATAAAATTGGAAAAGATTGGAGCTGTTAAGAACCAACTTGAAAACGTAACCAAGGGTCTGACACTGCATCTGACAACTGGTTAAACTAGGGGGGGAAGGAAACTTTCATAAAAAAGGAAAATCTTCAAAGATGAAGCGCGGAGGTGGCAAGTGGTTTAAATATGGTCTATAATTCACGAAACTACAACTTTGAATTTAATATAAAAGTTTTATCAAATGGTGTTATAATATCTTTAATATAATTAAGGGAAGTTTTGAAATTTCTCAAAACGTTGTCAAAAGGAAGTTACATGTAAGTTCCGGTTTTCTTGTATCAGTTTTTACTTTTCAATTTGGAACGGTTCTGTGTTAAATAATAAGTATACTTATATATATATGGATTATATATATATATATATATATATATATAGTATATAGTAATATATATAGGGTATATAGTATATATATATTAGTATATATATATATATACTATATATATAGTATGTATCATGTAACTATTAGTATATAGTATTAGTCGTATAATATATATATATATATAGTATATATATATAGTAGTCGAAAATGATATACATATTTTTATGGCGTGAAAATTGGTTAGCAACCTAATATTTAGACAATCTTCTCATCAGGTCTAGAAATTGAAAAAAAAAAAATGAATGGGGCGGGGGGCTCCAGCCCGCTGAACTCCATTTTTTAGGGGGTGAACAGGTAACCCGAGGGGTCCCAAACTTGGGACTGTGGTAATTATTTTAAGTTATTTGAAAATGTAAAATGAATATTGGTGAGTTTCAAGGTGTAGCCCCAATTAATAAGGGATACTTTAACTCCTATGAGCCTTTATCAGACTACGGTATTGAAATCTGAAATTTCTTGATGGCTAGTAAACCGGACTAAATAATAGTTTCTAATAATAAATTTTAATTTTTATATATTAAATGATTATTAGATTATTAGTAACAAACTTTTAAAAGGAAATAGTGATGATTAATGCATTCACAGTTCCCTTGATCACGATTGCAAATCAACCACCTCGCGAAACCAGTCATCAAAATAAAAGCGGAAAAATAAAGGAAAGTAGATGGCAAAAATTTTAAAGTAAATTGTGGAAAAATTGTAAATGGTTTCTGAGTCAGAACAATTTATGCCTATCTCAACTCCGAAACGAACTTTTCCAATCTAGTCTCTAGCTTCTATTGAAGGAGAGAGAGACGAGAGAAGAGAGAGGAGAGAGAGAGAGAGAGACGAGGAGAGAGAGAGAGAGAGAGAGAGAAGATTACGAATTTGAGTACTTCCATATTTTAAGTATTGTTAAGCCAACTTTTATTATTTATATAGGGTATCGGTCAACCCTAAGACTCACAACAGTTATTGAACATAACCCAAATACATCCTACATTAAAAACCCAACACAAGCAACCATATTTACACACATCTGTTTTTAAATCCTTTGGGCCCCCAAAACCAATTACACACACACCACACACGTCCTACATCTTCACACCCCATAGTGTCTTACACGACACGTTTCATTCGTTGTCTGTTAAATCTCACACGCTAATTAAACACACCTATTTACATATCATCACGAGAACAAACGCCACAAATCACCACAGTCTACTTCTCGAGGGCTTACGTGTTCGCCGGGCTCCCCGGGGCTCCCGCTTGAACATTATTAAAATTTGTGAATGTCTGTCTTTGTTGTCTAACGCGCTTGGTGTATACAATTAGAATTGGTAAAAAATATCTTCTTATCTTATAGGTGGCGAGACACGTGTGAGTAAGGTTGATCCGAATTGGTCGAAAATAATTATACCTACTCGCTCTTCTCACTTCTTCTGTCCGTATAGACACTCACTCGCAGCGAATATGAATATTATTTCACCATGATTTCTACGTCTATTGATATTAAAAGAGGTGTGTCTTACAATAGACTGGATCAAGTACGTAGCAGTACAAAGACTATCAAACAACAAATGTAACGTGTCAGTTGTATCTATGACACGGAGAGTCCGGGGTGTGCCTAAAGAGAGAGGAAAACACGAGGAGCACAAGCTAGAGAAGGTATGTAGGTGTTATGGAGCTGTGGAGTGCTCGAGATTATATGTGTCGTGCCGAAGGATTAGTTAGAAGAATATGATGTTTCAAAATTTTTTAATCTGAGCTTTGCATTGTGTCCTGAGAGAGTTTATATGATGTTGTAACACATTCGTACGGTGAAAAGCATAATTTTAATGAGTGACTGAAGCTATGTGTGAGGTGCCGGTGTCCAGAGTACACTGGTGCCACCGGGTAGGGTTGCACCCCGCGTATACCCGGCTATGTTAGCAATGGAGCCAAAATGATTGAACGAGAAAGTCTAAGGGAAATTGTTTAATTTACCTCCGCAGAATTATTGCTTCAGAACGACGTGTCCTAAATCTACATTATCTACACGCGCACATTCACCATACACATCGCCACACAACATCGACATCAACACACCCACACTGCTCACCACATCTTTTCTGCCCGTTCTTCGTCATCGCACACACAGCCACACACACTACAGTTCCACACACACAATCTGGCCTGGGTGTCGCCCACACGAGGCACACATCACACACGAACGATCATAAGCATTCAAGCCAACCCGATGTTGTTGACCGCGCAAGAGTTGCATTGCAGATATCTGGTGTGAATGTTTTTTCTTCTGCCTCCTTCATACTCCTCCGTGCCCTCACAAATGAAGCGCCTTACAGGAGAACTGATACCATCCAATTGTTAGGAGAAAAAATATCGTGCTTGCTTTCAGTGCTGCGCGCAACCTTAATAAGCCCTCTATTAGTTTTGCTTTTCTTGAACCTATAAGTTATAGTCGTAATAGCAAAAATTTTTCTACGGCTTCTGGCTCATTGTGATTCACCAATCTAACCTCGCACCCTCAATATAACACTTTTCTGGGTTCCGGCTTCCGCCTGCGCCGGGCTCCTTAAAATCTTGTCATCTGCCGAGGTATTATGGTAAAACATTTATTACCAGTCTATCTGGATCTTGAACGAAGAGCCAACTCTTTGTAGCATAATGGGTTTCTCAGACAGGGATCAAACCTATCAACAAGAGCGAGGATTGGCTACAAACCAAACACCAATGTTGATTTAAATTCACCTCCCCCCCTCAAACCTTATCCATTTAACTCCACTTGTCTTACACTACCACTTCAACTTTTTCTCACTTTTACACATTTTATAATCGCTGTTGAGCTGGATTTGCACTGTCATCCACCAATCACGTACGACGAGCGAGCTGCGGGTTATTCGCGCGTTGTTCTGCGACGAGCTACATTACTTTTCTCTATCATCATCTCCCCAGTCACACGATCTATGCGAGCGGGTTTGTCCACACCTCTGGTAGTTAGGGGCTGGCCCTTTCTATCCTTTCTCCTGCCCTCTGCTTTTTCTCTTAGTCCATCTCATCGAGTCCACACCAACTCATCACCTACACACACAACACGAGCATCACTACTAAACTGAAAAGCCAACACCAACCACTGAAAAAAGATACTTCATTCTACGCACACACTCGAGAATAATAAAGCAAACTAAAAATAGAATAGAAAGACAAATTCTAGTTAAAACTACTACTATTCATCCATTTGTACTCAAACTTGTAAGTGTGCATCACTCATAGCACCCGTTCTCTGTGAATTAAATCAGTACGATACTCACGTCCATCCTACATAGAGCAAGGCCCAGTAGAGATAAAGAAACAAAATGACCAATAATTCGAACAACAGAATATATGAACATGAAAATAAAACTAGAATAAATACTAGAAAATGTAAGCAGATAATTAACCGATAATATAGAAACTGAAATCGAATACATAGATAATTAAATAAAAATGAAAATTAAAACAGAAATGAAACAGAGATGAAACAGAAAATGGAAACAGAAATGAAACAGAGATGAAACATAAATAAAAACAGAGATAAACAAAATAAAACAGATAATGAAAATAAAAAGATAATAATATATAAATAGTAACATAAAGATGAAAATATAATTATTATAGATAACATTAATATAATAACATCAATGAGAATACAGATGAGAAACACGATCATAATGAAAACATAAGTAGGTAATTATGAGAATATAAACAGAAATTATAGCAGTAAGAATGTAAGACAGAAATAAAACGAAATAGAACAGATTATGAAACAGATAGTATAAAACAAAATATATTAAGAAACAGACTCTCTTTCAATTACAGAGAGATAGAAAACAGTAGAAACGAAATGAAAATAACAAACAAGACAACTAGGAGATGCTTAACCATCATTAGACTCCTATAATCCAAACAAAACGGAGGGTTCCTGACTCAATAAAATTGGTACCATAACAGACTTCCAAACCTTAGAAAATATTCAATATTTTTCTAATTATAAATATAGAACTTACCTATCAATTTTTTTTGTGATAAACACCTTTAGTAATATTATATTCAAATATGTTGTAGTTTTTCGTTAAATATAAATGACAGTAATATTATTTTTTATATTGACAACACATGCTCAAATATGGCCTTCTACGAAAGACCGTATATATAATTCTTTTTTATAATATATTATTTGATACATATAATTGATTATTTTTATCTAATAGGCCACATATATAATTATAGTTTTATTTAATAACACCAAGTTTGCTCACAAACAGATGGGTGTACGTTATAAGTAAATACTTATGGGGTTATAGTTTATTTTATTTTACTAATTTTAGTGATCTCTTCTATATTATCACTGCTCATATTTTTTGCATGTATGCAAAAAGCTGACAGTGAATTTTGAGAGAACCATTCGCACATATAATCAATATAATGGTATTAAATGTATTTGCACTCCTCACCAGAGTGACCTTATTTTCCATATAAATTTTTACATTTAAAAACATTAAATAGTTATCTATAAGCTTACTACTAGGATGTCTTTAGAGATACAAAATTATTATACCAATTTATGATAGCATATATAGATGAAATAGCTGGTTCTGTCATTACATTAGTTGTTAAAATTGAGATATCATCTATATAAATAATTATCTAAAATTCGAATATATAATATTTTATAATAATCTATTATTGGCATATAAAATGAATACGAGTATTTAATTAAGACTAAATGTGTAATAGAGGAGTATTGCCTATATATATAAATATGAACTAGTATTGAAAACTGTCTAGTTGATTTTATTAGATATCAAAATCTGGCAAAGAAGCGAAGACATTTACTTGGACCAACTAAATTATTTATTATTACCTAGCTAATGGGGGAACCTCAGATCCCTCTCATACACTGTTGACTATGAAGTGCGTTCTCTTCCCTAGACTCATAGCTAAAATTGGCGACTCCTCCAAACCATCTATCAAATAAATTCTAAATTATGCATATGTTTAACATTGATCTAAAAGTTCAGATTATTGCAAGCCGCGTCGATTTTAGTCATTCTTTCTCTGTGAGACTATAATATAGTTAAGTACAAAGTCGTCGTAAAACAGCCACTTTATCGCATTCTTAAATTATACCCTGTCTACGTAACTCAACACAGTAGGACTCCCAGTTCCTTAACTGCACCTTTCCGACGTTACGAGAGAATTATTCAACGTATACTAATTATAACGTTTCAATATCATGTCACATAGTTCAAAAGTATATAAATATAATATTTTTATTAGATGAATGCTTTATTATTCGTTACAATAACCCGAGCTTACCCTTATTACCCAATTTATTTTCGTTAAGATGAGCATACCTCTCACGCCTTTTTGTGGTAGGCGTACGATAGTTACTTTAATTATTAATGAGTGAGCCTGTTAGAATTATCTATTATCTTTATTTTTAATAAAATTCATCAGCGTAGCAAATTGAAATACAACTACATACTCACTTCTTTACCTGATTATAATGCGTGAATTTTCAGTAAGATAATTTATGTGTAGATTAAGTATGCTATCATCTATCTATATTGACCTTTTCTTGAGGTAAACAATATTTAAGGTAATACCCTACTTAACGACTACTGTAGTCAACCTATATATATATACTTTCACTCCTATAAGTTTTAATAATATTTATAATGATAAGAATAAAGTTATTTAATTTTATCATGAATCGTAACAATGGTGTTTTTTTATGAGATTAATATCACAATATAATAAATTATTATATTTAATAACTATATTTATATACATCATTTTGTGTTTGTTATTATTGTATTCTGTTAAAATGAAATACAATAACATAAATTGATATACGTGGGTCACGCAGTTAATACTATAATGTAATTAATTAGATATTAGTGTTTCAATAGTTGATATAGTCTCCAAGGTAACTTTATTAGTAATATTATTTCACGATTGACTACCAATACGTTAATTATTTATGATTATATGATCATTCCGTTTATTTTCAATCATCATGATAATTATAACTATAAATATTCTAGCCTGACTTCAAATAACTTATATATCTAAAAGAACCTAATCTTTTTCAATTCGGCTCCTTTTTCGCCGATTAGTGATATTATTATTAACTTAGCTAATTAGGAAGACTAAAATTTATCGTAAGGTATTTTTTAAAATTCACTAATTTATTATTAATTATCTTAATTAATTCTTTAATTCTGGATAGAAAAGTCATAACAAGTATGATATTTATCCCTAAAAACACATACATCGCGAGGTTTTATAGTTACCCATATCGTTTTGGTCTAGATTCTATAATAAATGTATTACTATTTTATTCATTTTTGCTTGCTTGTGTAATTCTTATTATGAATTGAGTTGAACGTTCGGTAAAAAATACCCTGAAATGCTAACTCTTAATAAAAAAAGTAAGCAAATCACCGCTTAAATACAAATAAGAAGTGAACTATAATTTGTGGGTGCGAAATTACAATTACAATTACAATACAACTAGTATTATCAACTATAGCATTCTAAGGAATAATATATTATAAATAAATATAGAAACCCTGCTTTAACCAAGGTTGGCAAAAATCCAGGTTTTTCATGAAAACTCAACCCAACTGGGTTCTTGTATTTAGGGAAAAAAAAAAAGTGTTGTAGAACAAAAATCTATTTTCAAGCCATTAAAACAATAAATATATGAAAAACAACCCTAGAAAAGTTAATATCTCAAAAGCGGCTATACCAATACTAGAACTATCAGAAATTAGATTCACATCGGATTCCATGATGCTATCGTTAAAATTTAAAAATACTAGATAAAGAAAAAGCTCCAGGGATAGGCAAATATAAGGTTTAACAAATTATTGTGCTCACATGCCCTCTTACAGATTGTTTTGATTAAATTTGGAGCTGTAAAGAGCTATATAATTTCTTGTCATAGAAAAAATTACGTTACAATTCCTCCTTAAAATATATAATAAATGATAAAATTATCTTTATAATCCAATTATATATATTTATTAAATATATATATAAAATTATAAATATTTATATTTATTATAGTAAGTATATTTAAAAATCGCTATTTAAAAATAACTGTAAATACACGTGCCAAAATAATTTTATCGAAGTATCTTTAATGATCCACACATATAACCCATCACTACTTGAACATGATAATCTCACTATTATATATATATATATATAATGCTAAAAGTCTCTATTATATATGTATTACATTATTATATGAGTTATCACTCACTTAAAATCTATATTTATTTTATAAATATATAATATTATTAAATATATAATATATATTAACTATCATATATATTATATATATATATTAAATATATTTAATTAAAATATTATATATTAATATAATAACTAATATTATATATATTATATATTATATAATATAATATTAATATATATTAATATTAATATATATATATTATATATATAACTTACAATGATAAACTTTTATTTATCGCAATATTACCTAACAAATAAATTATATAATAATAAATAATTTAATTACATATATATGAAAAAAATGAAGTAAGAAATAAACTGCAATTCAATTCTCACTATTCATAATCCAGAGCTAGTCTAGTATGACATATAGATCTTACATATAACTTATGATATGTAATGTTATGTAATAAACATCGGATATATGTACTACGCACAGTAGGATTCTTGATCACCAGATCGTACACCTCAAATCTTTCATAACCAAGACGTGCGGGCTTTATCTGAGAAAGTATTGTGGTACGATGATTACCCGTCGCGCTTTCCGGGTACAATCTGAAGTGGGTACGAGTGGGTGGGGTATGGGTCAGATGAGAGGAGAGAGAGAGTCCAGGGAGGATGTAGGCACGAGACGACGAGAAGCAGAGAGATCGTAGATGAGAGAACTTTCCAATTCGGGAACATCGACGAGAGAGAGGAGAGACGTATGAGAGAAGAGAGGAGAGAGAGGTAGAGGACCGAGAGAGTATGCAGACGGAGGAGAGATGAGAGCCAGTAGAAGTAGAGAGAGAAGAGTTAATCAGCAAGGTGGGACACTAGATCGCACTGATAGAGTGAGAAATACAGTTGGAAATGAGTATGTACGTAGGCAACCGCAAGGGCGACATGCAACGTGGGAAACTGACAGTCAGGACAGCAGCGATGAGCAGACATCACTCAGATTACTTCGTACTGGACACAATTGGTAGAGCAGAGTATGACCGATACTCAAGTGGATGTTAATGTTAGAGCGCTAGTATGAGAGCCGAGAGCATTATGACCAAAACACGACAACCCTTCTTGTGTAGGGTCATTTACCTAAGATCCTTATACGAGATGTGCTCACATTTGCTATTCTTCTTACTAGTCCTTCTGTTCTTTTACGTATGTATCGTGCTAGTCCTGTACTTTTCTTTCTTATATCTTCTTACTTCTTCTTTTCTTCTTCTGTCTTCTTCATTCTTCAATTACATATTACATTGCATATCATTTCTCTTTCTCCATCTTATTTTTTCTCTTTTATTGTTATTATTATTACATTCTTGCTTTCCATACGTACTAACCATCACCAACAAGCAAAAAAAGAGTCTGGGTCAGTGTGCTGATTAAGATTGTTAACGAGAGGAGGGTTTTCCCAGACAGGATAGTTAGGTACGAGTGCTTATTATTGGTTTCCTTTCATCTTCGGCACAACCATGGAGCGCGCGTATATTATGTTTCAACAGTGCATTGTCTACACTTCCGGATAGTAATAATTTACCACACTCTTCATATCACTTATACTACATCTTTTCGTCACGGGAGTTAGAGACAGTATTCAGGAGAAGATGTTCGCTATGCAGACGAGTTGAGGCGCCAGGATTTCGATCATTCAGATATATTGACAGGGACGCTTCGGTAGGAAGAGAGGACTGAGAGTAGAGAGAGAGACTGGAGAACAGAGACCCTATTGCACGTATGAGGGAGACTTGATGCACAGAGGATGACATGATAGAGAGAAGAGATACCATGTTCTAGTGTATGTTATTACACCACTTTTTCGTGCCCCACAGGCCTCACTCAGTATTAGCGTTCTTTTAAATGGATAATTAGATAATCGGTATATAAAGAACTTAAAAAGGCAATGAGAAATAGATGATGGCACATCCAAATAATATATTTCTTCCTTCCGTGTATATTAGAAGTAAAATATCATGTTAACACTATGAAATAACGAAAAGTGCCACCGGAAGCAATATATATATATATATATATATTATAGTATATATATATATACTAATATATAATATAATATATATAAATATATATATATAATAATATTAGTATATTATAGTATATATATATATATATATATATATATATATAACAAATTTAATAAGTGAATAAGCAACATAAATTTCCAAACTAATCGAGCAAAAGTGGTACTGCGCCAGAGATTTGTTTGGAAGTAGGAATAAATGTGGATTGGTGATCTGGTCTTTATGAATATTTTGGGTGAAAGTTCGTGTGCCAAGTACTTAGGCAACACAAACGTTTGGCGCCACTTAAAATGTGGGATCTATGAACTAATCTCAGATAGCTAGGGCTCAATGATGAACCAGAATCACAAACCATTTTTCCTACTTCAAACAAACTCTGGCGCGGGTACCAACACTTCGCTCGATTAGTTTGGAGTTAGCCAATCGAATAGTGGATATATAAATTTGGTATATATATATTATGATATAATATATATTATATCCATATATAATTATATAATATATATATATATAATATTATAATATATACATATTACATACACAATATATAGTATCGGGTTGGACTTACGTGGGCCAGGGTATTAATATATTATTAATAATATACTAATATATATTTTATTATATTATAAGTAAAAATGTTATAGAGAGGTGTATAAACTATATATATATATATAAAAGAATATATATATTCAAACAAAGGAATGAAGAACTAATTATGATATATTTACTGCTATATACACACCCACACAAATGCCATTAAAGAAATAGAAACTCGGTTCTTTTATGGGCTCGGTTTACTATAGGCATAAATTATAGAGTCAATTAATTATTCTTTCATTCCTTTGTATATTATAATATATATAATATATATAATAATAACATATAAATTATAAATATAATTATATATACTAGTACATATATATATATAGTATATTAATTTCCGCAGAACCAAGGTTCCCGAGTATATATTTTCTAAATTATAGATACAAATTTATATTCCACTAGTTCATCGGCTACTTCCAACAACTCGACGCACAGTGGTAACCGCGCCGAGATTTGTTTTGGAAGTAGGAAAAAATGTGGATTTGTGCTTTGGCTCTTCATTAGCCCAGCTGTCTGAGATAGGTCATAATCCCACATCAGAGTCATGATCACCAAAGATTATGTAAAAAAAATCTAGTTCAAGTATTCCCAATTATTTCTTTTATTTTCATAACATGATAATTTTTAAACGAGAACAATGGATATCAATCGCATATAAAAGATCCAGCAATTCACGTAGATAAGCTGCGAATCGTCAGCAATATTTTTCCATATCATGGCGAGCCCTGAACATCTTCATTATGTTACTGTCCATTTCGCTTGTTCAAAATTAGAGCGGTGAAAATAAAAAGAAACAAATAAGAAATATTCCGCATTCTTTACATTTCTGTGGAATCGTGGTTTGAAGTCAAAAACGGATCATGAATCTGAGCCAAGAACGAATCATGGCTTCTGGTTCATCAAGAACGAAATCATGGCTCTGAGTCACAGAACGAGTCTCTGATCAAGAAGAAGTTAGGATCTGAGTCAAGAAGATTGATGGCTCTGAGTCAAGAACGAATAATGGCTACTGAAGTCAAGACGATTATGTCTCGATGTCAAAAACGAATTGGTGGAATCAGAGTCACAACGAATTATGCACTTAAGTCAAGAACGAATGAGGTCTCTGAGTCAAGACGCAATCATGACTCTCGAGTCAGAACGAATCATGACTCTGAGTCAAGAGACGACATCATGAATCTCTGAGTCAAGAAGAATCATGACTCGACAGTCAAGACGAATATGACTCTGAGTCCAAGAAAACGAATCATGACTCTGGGTCAAGAAACGAATCATGACTCTGAGTCAAGAAACGAAATCAATGAACTCCTGAGGTCAAGAACGATCATACTCTGAGTCAAAAACGAATCATGACTCTGGGGTCAAGAACGAATATGACTCTGATCAAGAACGAATCCCATACGAATCATATCTGAGTAAACGATTATATCGAGAGCTACAGAACGAAATTACTGACTTGAAGTCAAGAACGATTTTTCCATTCTGATATAGAGTCATAAAATTAAGTACAGTGCTACGATGCTTCTACACCTCATAACGTTGCTCATACTTATCTCGTCTAGGTCTATCATAAAAAAGCAGTTAAAAAAAAAACGCAAGTTCTTTCACTAGAAGAGCTCACAAATCCTAAAATTGAAATATATATAAACTCAATCATAACACTATATATATATATAATATTATATATATAATATATATTATATATCTTATATATATATATATATAATATATATATATATAATATATTTATATATATAATAATACTATATATATATTTTTAAATTCTTAGTATATATATATATATTATGTATATATATATAATATATAATATTGTTATAATATATATTAATATATAGTTATATATATATATATATATATATATATAATAATATATAATATATATAAATATAATAATAATATATATATATATAATATTATATATATATATTAAATTATAATTATATAATATATATATATATATATATATAATATATAATATATATATATATATATAATACTATATAAATTATATATAATATATATATAATATATATATACGGTATATAATATTATATATATTATATATATATAATATATATATATATAATATATATATATATATATATAGTATTATTATATATATATATAATATATATATATATATTATATAATATATGGTTATATATAATATAACAATATATATATAATGAATATATAATAATATATAATATATATTATAAATATATATATCGATATATATATATAATATATATATATATAATATTATT
>JABUQX010043131.1:0-25000 GCA_015478945.1 Trachelipus rathkii
CATTGTACTTCGTTCAATACATTGGAAGATGGTGTTATAATCGGTAACGCTTTCGCGTTTTTCGTGCGCCCTTCCAGCTATATATATATATATATAACATATATATATATATATATATATATATATACACCTTATATATATATATATATATATATATACTCTGCGTCGCATATACTATATACCCTCATATATATATATATATATATATATATACTGCTGCTCACTCTCGCCGCTCTATATATATGCGTACATATACATACATATATCATACATAATATATATATATATATATATGCTATATATATATACTATATATACTACATCTTTTCTCAACCTTATAAATATATATATATATATATATATATATATATATATATATATATATATATATATATATATATATATATATATATATATATAAAAATAAAAATATATAATATATAAATTATGTAACTATTATAATGCACTTACAATTATGTGAAGCCACATACAAGTGCAAAATATAGCAATGGACTTTATTTAAGGGCAATTATTAAAAACGGGAACACGCTATCGCGAAAAATCACAAAGCAAGGCAGCATTGAAAAAACTTATAAAAGTGGAGGAAATCACTATAAACTATTATTAAATATAAAACTGGAAATTATACAAATATCATCTCGAGCTTTCGTCTGAGCTGTTCTACAGACTTCGTTCAGGAGCTTGAAAAACATTCTCAGCCACATTCGCGATGCGCAACCTTTAATATCCTTCAAGCGTAGTTTTTAAAGCACCCGGTTTTCTCATCCCATAATTGCTGAGTACTCAAAGGCCTGGCTTTCGTTTGAGCTGTTCTACAGACTTCGTTCAGGAGCAAGCTAAGTTTAAGAACAAAGGGAAATTTTAATATTATGAAATTATTAGTTGGTTGTTATTTTTGGGTTTCAGAGCTATGAAATATTTAGAAGAAAGCAAAATTGAGTTCTGAATAAAATCCAGTTTGCAATCTCCCGGAATTTTGTTAAAGTTACTAGTATTTCTAATATAGACCGATTCTGCTATTTTTCTTTTGTGAGTATGTCTTATATTTTTAATTACGGAGGTACCTTGAATATTGATACGGTGTTGGGTGAGGGTCCGGTGCTGTGTTAATGAAGAATTAGGATTGTCATTATTGAGATCGGTGGTATGCTGATAAATACGGCGAGGCAGATCTACAGTCTCCCTTATGAAACAGAAGGACAGTTTTGACATGGTATTTGATAGATGCATTCAGTTTGTGTAGAGGGACATTTAGGAGGTTTTAAAACTTGTTTTAATAAAAAAGTATTATTTTGGGTGAAGAGCACAGAAGAGGGGAAGTGGGATTTAATTTTCTTATTTAATTTATAGGGGAGAGGGAGAAAGGTGTTAGAAAGGTTTTTATTTTTAGGTGTGCTTTGATAGTAATTTTGTTTGGCTTTTCTGAAAGCGGAGTTAATTATATAGGGAGGGTACTTTAAGTTTGTAAAGGTAGAATATAAATATTTGGTCTCTGTGGATAGGTGAATGGGGGAACAAATACGGAGAGCTCTTAAGTATAAGCCCATGCCTAGGGTTCGAGTATTTTACTATGCGCAGAGTACCAATGAATATAGCCTGGGGGAGAGGAGGGTTTTGTGTGTTTATTGATTTTTATTAACTTCCTTGAGTGCACTCACACCTTTTATTTTATAATTACTCCAATGCAAGGTCGGCTTTTGTTGCTTTAACTTAGTTTACTCCCATAATCTTGTTTCCATAATTTCCCAAATCAACAAAATTGTTCGCTGATTTTGTCATAGTATATACACGCCTAGGGTTCAAATAATTTAATATATTTTAATATATATATATATATATATATATATATATATATATCTCTCTCTATATCTCTACTCTTTACTTTTATTTTTATACTCGTGAATATATATATATATATATATATATATATATATATATATATATATATATACAGTAAGAAGACGCAGAATCCAATCTAGAGTGTCCAAGTCAACCCATAAAAATTAAGAATTAAGAAAAATTTTTAATAATAATTAAAATTAATGAATAGTAATTATAATCAGGAAGCCACATGGGCCTAAATAGACTGTCCTAGTCAACCAACAATAATTAACAATTAAGAAAAATAATTAAGAAGCCGCATTGACCCCTCTAGAATGTCCCAGTCAATCCATAATAATGAATAAATAAGAATCATAATTCAGAAGCAGCATGGCCCTATCTAGACTGTCCCAGTCAACTCATGATAATTAATAATTAAGAATAATA
The DNA here is from genome assembly GCA_015478945.1 of Trachelipus rathkii. NCBI lineage: Eukaryota > Metazoa > Arthropoda > Malacostraca > Isopoda > Trachelipodidae > Trachelipus > Trachelipus rathkii. The sequence continues at coordinate 2,290 of JABUQX010043131.1, forward strand.
ATTAAGAAACCGCATTAACTCCTCTGAATGTCCCATTCAACACATAATAAATAAATAAGAATAATACTTAAGAAGCCGCATGGTTCTATTTAGATTGTCCCAATAAACCAATAAAAATTAAAAATTAAAAAGTCGCATTGACCCCTCTAGAATGTCCCAGTCAACTCATAATTAATAAAGAATATTATTAAGAAGCCGCATGGTCCTTTTTAACCGATCATAATAAAGGTAATATTAAAAGCCGCATGGGCCTATCTTGAGTGTCCCAGTCAACCCATAATAAATAAGAATAATCTTAAGAAGCCGCATTGACCTATCTAGACTATCCCAGTCAACCAATAATAATTTACTAAAAATAATAATTAAGAAGCTGCATTGATCCCTCTAGAATGTTAGTCGCCCAGTCATGAAGTCATACTTTTTAGAAGCCACGCATGGACCTTTTTAGACTGTCCCAGCCAGCCAATTAAAAATAATAATTAAAAAAAGGCCCTGGCGACTCTAGAATGTCCCAGTCAACCATAGTAAAAAATAAATAAGAATAATTCTTAAGAAAGCCCACTTTGGGCTGCTCTTAGACTACAACAGTCTTATATGTTATTAAAGGAAAAAGGAATATCTTAGTAGGAAGCCGCATTTGCCTCTAGAATTTCCCAGTCAACCCATAATAAATAGGAATAACTGAAAAATACTTAAGAAGCAGCATTGTTCTATTGAGACTGTCCCAGTCAACCAATAAAAAATTAATAATTGAGAAGAAGTCGCATTGACCCCTCTAGAATAATACTTGAACTAAAGTAAATAATAAATAAAGAATAATAATTACAGAAGCCGCATGGGAATATCTAGACTGTCACAGTCAATAATAACAGTAATAATTAAATATAGAAAATAGATGCCACCCTAGAATGTCCCAGTCAACTCATAATAAATAAGAATAATGCAAGAAAGCCGCACGGTCCTTTTTAGACTGTCCCAGTCCACCTATATAAAATTATTATTCTAAATCCACATTAGAGAGATGACAGGGTTAAGTTTGAAGGGTGAGAAATCATAATATCTAAGCCACATGGTCTATCTGGAGCTAATCCCAGTCAACCAATAATAATTAGCCAATTAAGAAGCCGCAGTACCCCTCTAGAAGATGTCATAGTCCCAGTATAGCAAATAAAGATCTAATACTTAAGAAGCCGCATGGTCTTATTTTGACTATACTATCAATAAAATTAATAATTAAGAAGCCGCATTGGCCCCTCTATAGAATGTCTCAGTCAACCAATAATAATTAATAATTAAAAATAATAATTAAGAAGCCGCATTGACCCCTCTCTAAGATAATTAACCATAATAAATAAGAATAATATCTAAGAAGCCACATGAGTCTATTTAGACTGTCCCAGTCAACCAATAAAAATTAATAATTAAGAAGCCGCATTGACCCCTCTAGAATGTCCCAGTCAACTTATAATAAATAAGGATAATACTCAAGAAGCCGCATGGTTGGTAATTTTTAGACTGTCCCAGTCAACCAATAAAAAATAATTATTAAAAAGCCACACAGGCTTCTCTAGAATGTCCCAGTCAACCTATAATAATAAATAAGAATAACTAATACTTAAGAAGCCGCATGGGCCTATCTAAACTGTCCCAGTCAACCAACAATAATTAGTAATTAAAAATAATAATTAAGAACGTGACCCCTCTAGAATGTCCCATCAACTCATAATAAAGTAAGAATAAAGTGAATAATACTTAAGAAGCCAATGGTCATTTTTAGACTGTCCCAGTCAACCAATAAAAATTAATAATTAAGAAGCCACATTTCCCCCTCTAGAATGTCCCAGTCAATCTGTAATAAATAATAAATAAGAATAATACTTAAGAAGCCGCATGGGCCTATCTAGACTGCCTCAGTCAACCAACAATAATTAATAATTAAAAATAATAATTAAGAAGCAGCATTGAGCCCTCTAGAATGTCCCAGTCAATTCATAATAAATAAGAATAATACTTAAGAAGCCACATGGTCCTATTAGACTTTCCCAGGTAACAATAAAATTATTAATAATTAAGAAGCCTCATTGGCCCCTCTAGAATGGAATGTCCCAGTCAACCTATAATAAATAATAAATAAGAATAATACATAAAAGCTGCATGGGCCTATCTAGACTATCCTCGATCAACCAATAATAATTAATAATTAAAAATAATAATAATTGAAATATTGCCCCTCTAGATTGTCCCAGTCAACTCATAATAAATAAGAATAATACACAAAGGCCGCATGGTCCCTATTTAGACTGTCCCAGTCGACCAATAAAATGCATTGACGACTCTAGAATGTCCCAGTCAAGCCATAATAAATAAGAATAATACTGAAAAGAACGCATGGGCCTATCTAGACAATTTCACGCCTATTTTTATCCTCAAAGTTAGTCTCCCTCACTCGTTTGCTTTACGTTGCGCTATCTCCAGCATATCTATGTCTTTTCTAATAAGGGGGCTAAAATTGTAGACAATATTCAAATAGATACTGGCCTAACATATCTATTATACGATATTATACTAAAAACACAATATATATAATTAGTCTGCATCTGGCATTAATTTTCAATTTTAAACCCTAGGCCCTAGCTCTGGGTTCAAAATCTTAAAATGAAAACACTGAAACAGGAACACTAAATTTAGAATGTTACGGACTTACGGGTTACAATGCCAATAGTTTGTTGTAAATTGAAAAAAATATATACTAAAAACTTCATAATATATATATAGTTTTATTTTATTTTTTTTATTTCTATTGAAGATAAATCACTTAAAGTATAAAAAAAAAAAAAAAAAAAAAAAAAAAAAAAAAAAAAAAAAAAAAAAAGAAATCAAAATCATGTTTTTATAAAAAAATCAAGTAAAAAAATCAGTCGATCTTTTTCATTTGATTTTTTTCGTGCCATCCCTGCTTGTAATCAAACCCATTTTCAACGTGTTAGTTAGAATTTCAATTCAAAATTCAGTTTTGTGTTTTAATTTTTTTTAGTATTTAATTGATTGAGATAATTTTAGATTCTTACTGTTTTTTTCTATTTTTATCAACTTTTCCTTCTAATAAACAATTTCACTTCTTTACTTAGGTAACCAAATGAGCGACGAACATCACAATTTCTTCGAAACCTTATGGTAACTCCAAAGATTGCTTATTTATTAAATTAAATCTTTTCCAAAATAAAAGTGAAAACTAAATTAACATTTTAACTCACCACTCAGCACTAAAATTTTAATAAGATTATAAGATATAATGAAGATTTTTAGACATAAAATTTATTTTTATCTTTATGTTTGCTATTATATGAACTGATATCAACTGAGGCGCATTTTAATTATTTTCTAGTACATATAGAATATTTATCTAGTTGCACAAGGATTAGTAAATATTTTTGCTCCAAAAGTTTATTTTATTCTTAAAAATTATTGAAGATCTCATAAGCTATTGTTGATTTGATGAGATTTTTATCGATATTTTCTGTATTAGATATTATGAGAAAGTTTAAAATATTCATTTCTTAAGACATTCTTAATTAAGTAACATTAAACAATTTTAATAATGACTCAATGTTGAATTAAATTGAACCTTTGAAACAAAGACAGTTTCATCCTAAATCCCAAGAATATGCATAAAATTTAAATTTTTAAAAGGATTCTGCTGCAGAAATTACACTACCCTTCCACCTGTCACACCTATAACCAATTTCAAAAGTGCAAAAACTGCACTTATTTACTATGACCACCACATGAGGCAGCAAGGTCCCAGTTAGGTGCAAAAAAAAAAAAAAAAAAAAAAAAAAAAAAAAAAAAAAAAAAAAAAAAAAAAAGGCTTGTTAATAACGTCATTGAAAAAATAAATCATCATCATCGTCATCAATGTTCCATGTAAATAGAAAAAATAATCAGCTCTAATGTATACTCACATCTTCAACCATAAGAAAGTAAAAAAAAGAAAATTATGTACATAATTAAAACATCGAACCATAAAATATCGTCTTTCTTAAAAGCCTACTTAACCTCTTTTTCAAATCCTACCACCCATAATACTTCTCTTCATATGTATATTCACGTAGACGTATAACTTAATTTCCATACACCAAAATCCTCTTTTACAGACTTAACAAATATATAAATAATATCTCACGCGATACCATAAAAGATTGATTTTTTTAACAGTTATTGCCATAGTAGTTTTCACACAATTACTACCTCTTCTAGTGTAATCAAAAAAAAATATCCATTAGCCTTCCTCGATTTAGTTCCATGTTTTCACATATTAATTATAAATACCACTTTTACATATATAAAACTTTATTTCATTAATTCTTTAAATTTAAGAAAGAAAATTATTTTAAATTTTCATCTCAATTACTAATGACGGTTTGAATAAATAACACAATTTTAGTTCAAACAACTAATAGCTATAGAGACAGACATTGGGTCAAGCCCCAAGAAGGTTCTTAAATTAGATATTTGAGTCAATCAGTTATATGTTTTTAATACAAATGTGAGCAGAGAAACCCGATTAAAAATGATTTTACATTTCATCCTACCTAATCAGACAAACTCTATATACTGAGTCTATTCTTCTCAGTACGACTACTTACTATACATTTATTAGTAATATTACAATTGATTTAAATATAAAATTTAGATACAGAGTTAATGATGAGAATCTTATGTTAAATTAATATTATCAATATAAAAACTAGCCATGGTAAAAACCATAATCTATCCTTGTAGTATTACATAATTGTACTCTCCATTCTTCATTACTTTACTCAATAGATCAAACCCAGCAGCCAAAATATTTAAACCCTTGAGGAAAAGTAACTTTTGTATTATCTTCTAATAATATAAAATTATACTTTCGTACTTGCTCCCGTCTTTTAAAACAAATATTGGTTTGTATTCTTCCTCCTCATAATAATTCAAGATGTTAAGCTATTTATAGTTATCTTTTAAACTTCAATAACACTACAATGGGTGCCATCTTCTGATTTACAGCTTTCATAATTCTAGGACAAGCATAAAGATATATTCCTACTTATCATAATAAGTTAGCATACTGTTAATTCTTCTTGCTATAAATTTATATTAACTTTTTCTACATCGAAACTTATTCTATTGCTATTTATATATTTCACATTCATGTGCATGTCTGCTATAATTTTATAACAAATATAAAATACTCTAAGAACACTTCACAGACTATCACAGTTACACCCATCCCATATTCGCGGGAGAAATGCGTTTCAGAAACCCCCACCTCCCTCTCGAGATATCGGTGAAATATAACGACGAAGCATAGCGGAGATAGGAAGGAAAATATTAAATACTATATATTCTAATACATTATTAAGTCTTTATTAACTGATACTGTAGAAAACGACTGTACCTAGAAAATATTGACACTTTTTTAAATATTAAAAAAAATAAATAATAAATAATAAATAATTATATTAACTAATCTATATTATATATATATATATATATAATATATAATATAATATATATATAAAATAATATATATATAAAATTAAATAATAATATTAATCGCAATTGCATGCAAGTGTAAGAATTCAGATTCAAAACTTAAAATAAGGCAGAACTACAATAATCTCAAAGCTGAAGTCTATCATTGTTTTCTTTACAGTTTACTGCGGAGAAGTAAAATCTGAGAAGAGAAGAAGAGAGAGAGAGAAGAACGAGATAATGAGAGCAGTGAAAAGAAGAGTAGAGAGAGAGAGTAGAGAGAGAGAGAAGAAGAAGAGAGAAGGTTCAACACTCACAACAATAGCGAAGAAATAATAAAATAATTTATATATATATATCAAGTATAATATATTATAAATTAAAATAATATAATATTATATAGTAATATATTATTAAATTATATAATATATTAATTATATAATTAATATATTTTATAAATATAATATATATATAATATAATAATAAAATAACTTAAATAATGATTTAAAAATGTTTAATTGATGTTTGCTCTAAAAAAGGCAAATATAATTAAGCATAAACAAATAAAATAAAATATGGACATAATATGATGCTATATTATTTGGAAATAAAAGCTAGCGTAATAGCAACCTTAGAAGCCGCAAAAAATATGTCCGAAATATATATAACCGCGCTAAATAATATATGCAAAAAAATATTTATGAATTACTTGATAAATTAGCTCACTATATAATAAATGTTGGGAGAGGAAAACTTAAGAATATATAAAAGTATGATTTTAACTTCCTATGAGTTATAAACTTGACGAGAATTCCATCTATTACGATATTCTTTTATATCAGAAACTATTATATTGGTTTAGTTTATTAATGAGATTGAACAGGAAGGTAAAGAAGACAAGAAGGTATCAAGGGTGAAGTCGAAGACAATATGATAACCCGGTACTGCAATTAATAGCATATTAATATAAAATTGCAAAAAAAAAAAAAAGACAATCAAATTGAATTCAACTAAAAGAATAATTTCAAGACTAGTAACAATCCCAGCGATCTACAATCCTGGTAGACCAAGACGACTTTATGATTGTCTTTTAAAAAACGCCCACTTCTTGTTCGTCCGGAGATGGACTAAACTCTTATTCAAACCTCAAAATAATTCTCGTTTGAACAACTCTAAACCGCGTACCAATCTTTTTCTTTCTTTCTTCTCTCCCGCGCAAATTTTTTACACAATATTCATACCCTGAAAAAACAAAGAGAACTTGTCTCTTGCAACTTGCCATTATTACTTTGCCCAACATCGACACCCCCACCACAATTTCAAATGCTGCAGAACATTTACAGATCCCCATCCTATAGTACCTTGATCTTAGGCCATCCCTACAGCCTTGCTGTTTCAAATATAAATGATATCTAATAACAACCTCAATCTTTAACATAGTCATACCATAGAATAATCAATACATGTACCTCACCGCCAAAAATGCATATTACGATTGCCTTAACCATACTTACGCCAACCGCTTTTTTCAAATCTTCTTCCGTTAAAAAGAATGAATTCCTAATAGAATTTTATCGAGGGCATTCTGGCCACTAACTTTGAGAGCATAGGAACCCGACCAACCCCCGGTGCCAAGCATCACTCCCGCACAAGAGGCTCGGCTATCAACTTACTCCTGACTAAGCAGATACACCATCCCACAAGAACCTTCACCCCCACCGCACAGCATAAACCACCACACACGTCCAGCACGTGTGGACAGCGCAAACACGCACCGGCCACATTACCTTGACTCATAAACCCCATCTCGCAGCCCCCAGGAGATATCATAGGGCGCCCACCTCAACCACGACAAATCTTACCCACTGGTATAAATATGTATCCATACCACATGCATCAATGCCCTACATCATGCATAATAAAAACCCTTACACCAAAAACCCCCAAGCATCTTCTGGTCCTTTCTGAATAATACCTAGTTAAACGATAATATAGAGCATAAGTGGTTAACCGGTTACATTTTTTACGAGTGAGTCCATACCTACCTACTAAAGTAAACTATATATTATATATATATAAATATATACCTTAAATAATATATATATAATTATATGTATCAAATATAATCTCTATATATATATATATATATATTATATATATATATATAATATATATGATATATAGTATATATCTAAGTAAATGAGTGTCTAAAGCTGAATCATGTAACTCGAGAGACGGCAGCCTACAGTAAAACAAATTTCATATTTGGATCAGCGGAAAATTCTAAGGAGTGGGTTTTTAATTTTTTTTTTTTCTTCTTTCTTTCTCTCGCGTCTTCATCCGCTGAAACATCCTTTTAGAGGAATTTTTTCTTCTCTTCCCTCTGCTTCCCCCACTCCTAGGCCCGCGTGCTCGCACAAGACGCACAAGACCGGCCGGGAAGACGAGTGGGTGGGACGGAAGTCCTCCCCGTAGCGTCCACCGGGAGGCCGAGAGGACCCCGACTCGACTCCTATCTTTGCGGTTTACCCACTGGTATTCCTTAGTGAAAAAAAAAAATATTTACCATTTACAAATATTGCTATTACAGCCCTGTGCGGCTACGTGGTTCTTTGTGCAATGGGGTGCTCGCTTTATATATATATATATTTATATATATATTATAAATATCCGATATTAAAATAAGGTTATAATTTTATTAACCGTAGTAATATAATACCTTTAACTACCCTAAACCCCTATATATAATCACCCTACTATTATCACCCCCTACCCTAATAAACTTATAATCATACCCCTCCCACTATACTAACCTTATATATATTATATAACCCCAACTTCAATAACCTCCCCACTAACCATAAATTTATAATAAATATATTATCATTATCACTAAATTAAACACCCCCCTATAATAATATATATAAATCACACTCGCCCACTTTTTTCCATATATAATATATAATATATATATATAATTATAATATATTTATATATGATACATGTGAGCTGGATGACCTGCAAACTTTTAGTAGCATTAAAATTTTTTATTTGAGAAAGATAATATAAAAAATGCCGTATAATTGACCAAAAATTGCTTTCGGTGTGAAGCTTTCGAGATTACATTTTCTTTCCTTTTTTAAATTTTTATATAAATTGTATGTGAAACTATTATCAAGACATTAACGTGTCCACATCCACCGCCTATTAGTTATTTTCTTAGGTACGTAATTTTAAAATAAAATGTAATTACGTTTTATTATTAAATTTCAAATGATAATACGTTATTAAAGCAATATAATTAATAAAAGGACAGATATTGCTAGAAAAAGAGCAGGAGAGATTACATGCGAAAAGATAATATAAGAACGGGATCCTACAGGAAAACCTAAAAAGCTCCACCATAACCCTCTTCGGAATCCCGTATCAAACGCTCTCTATTATCCCAACCCCCCCCCCCAGGAATGTATAAACAACACACACTCCAGAAAACCGTACTCGACACTATTACAAAAAATAAATTACATATTTAGAAATCAGCCCGTATACAAGACTTATTATTATGCCAAAAGTCGTTTTACTGATCTTCCAAATAACGAATACCTCCAAGGGTGACCGCATTTAAAATCCCTAAAGAGTGGTGTCTCTCGCCCTCTAGGTGGCCGACGGGGGGGACTGTCGTTCCAGACCCCTATCTGATCCCCAATGCGGCCTCGAGCCCCTACTGGAAATAATAAATATATTTGAACATTCAATCTTTTAGAGGGCATCGAGCAGATGGGGAGACAGAAGAGGGGAGGACGAAAACGATTATATATCTTATTATAATAAGACTTTATACGCTGATCCAAATATGTAATTTGGGTTTTGTGCTGTAAAGTGTCAGATACTTGTATCGAGTTTTTTTTTTGATATCGTCTTTTTTACATCCGGTAAGATAGCTTTATACGCTGATTCCAAATATGCATTTTGGTTTCCTGTAAGTGTCATAATTTCGAGATAATTCTCCTGGCGCTTTTCTGAACCTTCATGCCCCTTCAAAACACCGAAACGGGATTCAACACTGATAAAAAGTTTAAAATAAAAGTATACCCAAAATCGTACAAATTATTTTTTGTTATCGCTCCTCTTTACCTTTGGCTCTCTCTCTTCTCTCTCTCTGCTCCTCTCTCTGTCTGTCTGTCTCTCTCTTCTCTCTCTTCTCTCTCGTCTCTCTCTCTCTCTTCTCTCTCTCTTCTCCTTGCTCTCTCTGCTCTCCTTCTCATCCTATTCGCTCCTAAATCTCTCTCTCTCTCTTCTCTCTCTAATATATATATATATATACCTATATATTATATATATATATATATTATATATATTTATATATTAGATATATTTACAATAATTAATATATAAATTAATACACATAAATACTAAATAAATATAAATCATATCAATTAATCATAATTGTATATATTAAATATATCCATACCTACCCCTCAATGGCGATTCCCTGCGCTCATGCTCTTAGCAGTCACCCCAATACGACATCCAAAATGCTGGAAATAACAAAAGCTAATCGAAACACGCTTATATCCTTTATAACTCACTACTATATGACTAATACCAATAAAACCTATATAAAATCATAATCTATATGAATAATCACTATATAGTAATATACACACATAATATCATATATAATGTCACCACATACAATACTAAAGATAACTATGACATCAATCTAATATATTATATATAAATATTATAGAATATTACTTATTGAAACTACTCTCACCGCGCAAGGTTTGCCACCTTGAACATGAACAATCAAAAACCCACTATTCGTCCTGGTTCGTAATTTAGATAGGGGGAGCAGCAAAAAATAAAAAAATTCTTCTATTATTAAATTATAACAAATTATCTCTTTTATTTTCCATGTTTCTTAAGATATTTTTTTCTATCGAATTATTGAGGGAAGTACTTGGATCCACACTCTTCACTCTTCAATCCTCTCCCGAGGAGTCTTCTCAAACTCATCGTTCTTAGTACTATCCCCCACCCACAAAAAAATTCTTTCCCCCCCTTGTTAATTGAGTACTAGCTGATAATGGTGCTTCAACAACGGCACTTGTCATCTTGGTATCATTAGTTGTACCGACGTCTACAAAACCTATAAACATGATCTGAGACAGTTCCATTCAAAATAGCAAATGCTGAAAATCACTTATATCTATCACACCATAAAAACTCACAAGGAATTTCGTTCAACATTAATCCTTTAGCACACACAACACATTAACTATTTCAGATAATAGCAAAATACACAAGTCTCAGTTATACAGCAAAACGTGGAAGGGTCCAACCACGCTAAGCAAAGGTCAGTTTACTTTTATAAGATTGAAAACAGAACCTTGTTTGACGGAATACAACTAATCATTCAGGTATTGGTTCTAAAAAATTTTTTGCACCATTCAACAAGTCTGTAACGTACCAAATAAATCACCCCAAAATTCAAATTAAAAGAACCCCTATCCACAAACCCTCCGACTCTTTGGTCAATGCATGGGAGCTAGTCGGTCGGAGCGTTCCTAACGCCCGCTCACCCTACTGGTTATGGAAAACGTCCCCGCACTGTGTGTCCCCCGTCGGCTTCGAGCCCCCTAAATTGCGTTAATACCTTTACAAAGCTCACATAAGTATAATAATATATACCACTCATGATACCCAGCACCACCCGCAAATAATTAAAAATAGGCTCAATTATTTATATTTTAATAGTTAATTTGTTATTTTTATTTTGTTTATTTTTTACACATTTCCTAACGCAAAATATTTACAAGGATTCAAAAGATGTATTTAATGGAAATCTAGCAAATGTAACTTGTCGAGTTTTTTTTTTTTATTTTTTTTTTTTTTTTTTTTTTTTTTTTTTTTTTTTTACCAGTATTTAATGCGTTAAGATATTTCATGAACCAAAAGATTCCAGTCAAATGTTTTCTATAATTTCCACGGTAGCTGAATTGTAGTTTTATTTGAGAACTAGGATTTGTTGGCTAACATTCTAGAGGCTGGCCAATTATATAAATATATTATACTTAAATAATATATATATATATTAATATATTAATTATATATAATAATAATATAATATATATATTATATATATAATATATTAAAAATATATATAATGTATTATAATACATGATAACATATTGATAATAGATAATATAATAATGTTACATATATATTAATTATATATATAATAATAATATATATATTATATATTAAATATTTAAATATATATTTATAATATTAAAAACTAGAAATGACGTAAATGATGAATAAAGGCGCTAATATAAAAAAAAGCACACTAACATTTAAAACTTTATTCACATTTGATTAAAAGATACAGTAAAAGATACATTTAATTTTTCTCTAACCTACTAGATAGACAAGAAAAATAAAGCTCTTTGGTTTAAAAGGCATATAGGCAAAAAAAAAAATTAGTAAACTAACTCAATTCCAGGTAATAGGAAACTTTTATAAATTGATATAAAAATGTTTTTAGTCAATTAATCACCTTATTTAAATAATTACTTTGTCATTGATTTTTGCCATATTTACTAATATGTAATATAGGGCTGAGTTTTTCATTATTTAGAAGAGCGGATTTTTTTCTGTAATTCTATTGCATTATAAAAAGCCAGCATAAAATATAAATTTAACTATTAAATAATGAAAATATTTAATAATTTATATTACTGTTTATTTCAATCCACACCAAAGTATATAACATGACAGTAATTATTTTTTACTGTTACGTACGTATTCGCATCTCATTGCATAAGCTTATGCCATTCATGGAAGGAAAACGAGCCACTGATATATTATAAATATATTATATATATAAATATATTATATATTATAACACTATATATCTTATTATATATAATTTAATATCTAATAAATATAATATAATAATATAATATAATATTAATAATATTATCTATATAATATGAAAGTATATTATATATAATTATAATAAATCTTATCGTCAACAATAGAGGTGTATTATAAAAGGAACATTAAAATTTGAATAAACACTTCTTCAATCATATAAATAAAATAAATCCTATAATATATTCATTGTCTTTTTTTAAAACAACCAATTTAATTTTACCCTAATCATAAGAAAAATTTTAAACAAAATTTGCAAAATACTGTTACCTAAAAAATGTTAATGACTAATGAAAAAACGCGTGACAATTCAAAATTCACATGAACCAATATATATAAATATATATTAATTATAATAAATAATATATATATATAATTAATTATATAATATACTAATAATAATATATAAATATAAATATATATAAAATATATATATATACTAATTATAATATAATATATAATAATTATTTAATTAAATAAATTATTATATATATAATAATATAAAATTCTTTTCTTTCTTTCTTTCTTATCTTCCTCTTTGCCCCAAAGACGGGGGTAAGGTCGTGTCATGCATCGGAAATTGCAAAGCCAGTAAAAGAAGAAAAGATGTGAAATTGAAATATAAAAATCACAAGCCTTAACCGCCACCTATAAATGTACCATTTAATTAGTGAGAACTATACGTCACAGACTAAAGTAAAATATAATCCATACCTAAGAGCTTATACATAAGGGAAGGCGACGGAGACGTCTCACTAGTAAGGTAAATTGTCTAATGTATAAGTGTTCATAAACCCCTTGGCCAGGATGAGGGCCACAATCCACAAGAACCCCGATATAACCAGAAACCACCGCCCAATTAACTCAATTCCATATTAATGCCCTTATTATTCTCGCTCTGCCAAACTCACATTTCTTACATTCCTTCAAGACATACTGCCGTTCACGCGACCTCAAATCCAACTTTATCTCTTATTGTCTCCCCAGCCGGAGCTTTTAATGTGACGGCGTGGACTCTCGATAAAAAAGCTACGAACGCTCATGAAGCCTTTTTTTACATTGAGTGTGTTTGCAACACCTGTACCTGAAGCTGACACCTTCCCCCCAAACATATGTGTTCTATACAATCTAGTAATAATAACGATAATTGGTGTTAACAGTTATAGTGATAATAGTGATAGTTATTAATTTGTGTTATTAATATTATTGATAATAGTGCTTGTGTTAGTGATGAAAATATTGTTAATTATTGGTATTAATATTACTGATAATAGTGCTAGTGATGAAAATATATTTATGATTGTAGTGTATAATATTGTATATGTAATTGTGATTTATGCATGTATATGTGTATATATAATATTTTTTTCTTTCTTTATCCCTTTTTTTTAAGTATTTATATTTATTTATTAAAGCGCCGGAGCTCAGTTGGTAGAGCACTCGCCATACAAAGCGAGGGGTTCCAGGTTCGCAACTAGGTTCGGGTGGAGAATGTGCAGCTATTCTCTCCTTTGGCTCATGGCTCGTCGCTCTCGGACCGTTAATTGAGTACACCCCTTCCTATGTTAAGGGGCTCTGCCCGCTGAGTTAGGTAGGCTGTTATACTCTGTAAAAAAAAAAAAATATGTATTGGTTCTTTCAATAAGAACTCGTAGGAAAGCTGGTGCGTTTCAACTCCGTACTTACAAACTAGCCGGACCAAGAGAGTAGTTATGCCACAGATGACCGCTTACACCGATTCTTCGAAACGTTAGAGCATCGTATTTGAAACTGTATTATGTTCTAATTTGGTATGTAAGCATACTTAGCGCCGAAGTTTGCTAAGTCTTAAGTATGTATAATAAGGGTACCCTCCTCCTGAGAGAGAAGCTGAATATGTCGCTTACTCCCTTTTTGACGGCTTCTTTTTCGCAGTGAGAATTTAGGCCTAAAGCAATCAGCTTGGTCGATAATGAGCAAAAGGACCCAAGGTCGACGCATTGGATCTCTTGTTTTAACACGCTATGAAGCCCCGCATCGCACCTGTAACCATCCCTTATGGCACTAGTTACTACTACAACGTTAGGTTATTGTATCGAACTAAAAGTCTTCTGCGTGGCGCCCGAGCATTATGACGTAATCTCGTCGTGAGACGAGATACGCTACCCGGCACGTCCCCCGTAAACCTGGACGGCGCCCCCTCTGAAAAATCGAAAATATCCTAGCAAGCTGCAAATTTGGTTAGCGGATTTGGAGTACAAGTTCGGATTTCCTTAGGAAAGAGTTGCATGATCGCGAATCAGCGAGAAGTTGGCATCGGCCACGGTGCTGCGCTCCTGCGGTGCTGATTAGTTAAAATATTTGTATAATAATACAATATTTGTAACTTACATATGTATCGAATCCGTAGAATCTCGAGTATGATGAGTTTCAAAGCGTGAGTGTGTCAGCGGAAACCCTCCAGTAGGGGTTCCTCCCTAAGAAATGGTCGAAATGCATAAGAGAAGTGGTGAGCAAAAGAGTCTTATTCGGAAGTTCAGAGAAGGTAAAGATGGAGAAGGCATATAATAAGGTACACTGTTACCGGCCACCGGTGCTGGAGCCGTGTGGGCTGAGTTAATAAATATTCGTAATAACACACAATTGTTGCGTATCGCTTATATATGTTAATCGGTCTGTAGATGTGCGAAAGATGGTTTCAGAACCAATCAAGAAAAAAATAAACATAAATAAATAAATAAAGAAATAAAAATAAATAAAATTTCTTATTCTCTTATTACTATGTTAATTTATTACAAATTTACGTTTTACATACCATAAAGCAGTAAATCAGTAAAATCAGCTAAATCAAAACAGCACTCTTCCACCCTTTCTAGTGATCTATTATCTATTGACTCTAATTGATGCTATTGATCCTATTGAATTCAAGTCATATTTTACTGAAATTGTCATGTTTTACCACACCCTAAAACACAGTAAAATCAGTAAACAATAATTCAAAACTTGCCCTCCCCGCCCTTTCGTGAATCTTATTGATCTATTGATTCAAGGTCATATTTTTACTAAATTGACATGTTTTTTACATACCCTAAAAAGCAGTAAATCAGTAAAATTCAGTATAATCCAACAGTAACATCCAACCAGCTGCTTCCTGGTCCATTCGGATCTATCTGATCTGAACTATTGAATCTATTGATCTATTGATCTTTTGATCTATTTATTCATGTCCTATTGATGTATTGGTCTATTGATCTATTGACTATTGATTCAAGTCATATTTTTAGTTAAATTTTGTCATGGTTTTTACATAACACTAAATCAGTAAGATCAGTAACTAAAAAACATCCACCCTACCCTTCATACCATCTCCACCCTCCATTGATCGATCGATCTAGTTGATCTACTTGATTCAAAGTCACATTTGGAGATCATTTAGGATAGACATAACATAAAAACAACTTCTTCCTATACATGTAGCAACGATATGATATGCTTAAAACGTAACCAAAAGTTTTCATATTAATAAAAGCTAACCCATATAACATTCATCGAGTCTAAGAATATAATAGTACAGAACAAACCACCAACAACACCTAAGACACGAAATAATAGTTAAAAATTAACCAAAGTCCCTACACTTATACAATTTAGGCAAAACGTTAACTAACATAGCATCGAAAAAATACGCATAACCGAGCACACTTTTGTCAAGCATACTCATATAACATAAAACAATGTTTAATTTATATTAGCAATGCATAGTTAATATTTAAAACAAAAATTTTATCACAAACCTTGTTTAATATCATACTGATCAACGGGAATATTACTCTAACGGTAATTTAAGTTCCACATCACAAACAGCTAGAGCATTGCACAACATTAACTAAGAAAATTAATGTACAAACGACAAAACTAACAGCACTGTACCTTCAAGAATAACTGTTGAACATTATACAAAAGTTCCCACACTAACACATTAAAGTAAACTAAACAATGCATTGCAAAAACCTTAGAGTATTCATACTTTTTAATTTTAAGCATACCCTCCGTTAGCATTATTTAACGTTAATCTTACATTGACACAGTAACATTTTAGCAAAAATGTATAATAACCTTGTCCGATTATCATACAGACCAACGAAATATGCTAACCCCCCCCCCTTACAAAGGTTTTTACTTTATTATATAATATGTAACAAAAATTTATCATAAACTTAAACTAAATATTCCATTAATCCCCAAACAAATAATTGCAAGGCATATAAAACAAAGTTTTATCCAAACATAACATAAAAAAACCAAAGTTTTAATCAAACATAACATAAAAAATAATGTCCTTTTGATTAAAATAAACACTGTGAGTTGCAAAAATTTAGCGAATTGCAATTAGTAAAACAGAAAATCAAACCCACCCGTCCCCTCATCACCCCTCCCTAGGCCCACCCGTCCTTGAGCCTTTTGATCTTTTGTCATCTATTGATTCAGGTCAACATATGTGAGTATCTTTCGGATAAACCATTAGTACAAAAATAAAGGTTCTTTATATAGCCTAACAACGAATATATGCAACGTAACATTGTTTTTACATTGAATAAAGCTAAACATAGGCATGACCAGAACTAAAATTATAATGTACAATGACAAAACTAACACACCTTGAATCACGAATAAACTACAACATTAACAAAGTTCCATACTTCAACAAACAGTAAAGTACTAAGCACAGCGTACAAAACGGTAATACTATTCACACTTTGTTCAAGCATAATCTTCTTACATATCAATGTTAATTTTACCTTAACACTATGATTTACGTCGCATTTCGAGTATCATTCGAATAAACATTGCACAAAAATGAGTTCTTTATGTACTAAACATCGAATATATGCTAACGTAACAAAATGTTCACATTAATAAAGCTTACATTGCATCATATAAACTAAGAAAAATAAAGGCACACACGAACAAAAACACCTAACACACTACGCACCGAAATATTAGGAACTGTTAACATTAACAAAGTCCACACTGTAACACAGTAAATTAAACTAACATCTCATGCAAAAACTAACCTATTCATATTATTTCCAAGCATATCGCTAAACAATTACGTTGATTGTACATTGACACAAATAATATTTTTAACGAAAAACTTCATTCATAACCTTGTCTAATTATCATACAGACCAACGAATAACTTTAAACATAAGTTTTATCCAAACATAACATAAAATAAAGTTCTTTGAATGAAATATCACAGTAAATTGTAATAGTTTACTGATTTTAAAAACAGTAAATCAGTCAATCAGTAAATCAAACCATCAACCCCTCCCTACCATGACCTCTTGAACAATTGCATCTAATTGATTCATGATACATCGGTACATTTGAAAACATAAACAAAAAATAAGCTCCTTTATATCCTAACCAGTTCGAAGTATTACACTAACGTAACACGTTTTTACATTAAATAAAAGCTAAACATAAAACATAGACCTGAAACATAGAGAATATAATGACAAACGAACAAATCCTACCTAACCCACATACGTACGAATAAACTACTAACATAGTAACGCAAACTTCCCAGCACTTAATCAACAGTAAGTACCTAACACTTCGAACAAAACGTAACCTCTGCACAGCTTTTTCAATCATGTTCTCTAACATATTCAATCGTTATTTTACCATATAACATCGTAAATATTTAACAAAAATTAGCCATAAACCCCTGTGTCTAATCATTTCTACTAAACAACGAAATATAAATGCTAACCGTAACAAATATTTTACATCAACTTCGTAATAATTAACAAAAAATTCATCATGATCCTCGTCTAAAGTCATAATCCTCAACCAATATTTTGCAAATATAACAAAGGTTTTAACCAAACATTACAAAAATAACAAAATTTTTATCCTGAATAACATAAAATATAGTATTCTTGAATTAAATAATCACAGTAAAGGCGTAATAGTTTACTGATTTAAAGCAGTAAAATAAGTAAATCAGTAAAATCAAACCACCCATCCCTGCAGTCCCCTACCACCCACCCGCCGATGATCTATTGAACTATTGTTTCAAGTCATATTTCGAGTATCATTTTGGAATAAACATAACATAAACTAAGTTCTTATATACTACCTACGAATATAGCTCTACGCAAGAAAGTTTTGCATCAATAAAGCTTAACATATCATAACTACTGAGACTAAAGAATATAATGAAACAACTGCCGAAATCTACATAACCTCGGCGATGAGTAATCCCTAACATCCCTGAAAATTCCCTACTTATCAAAGGTTTAAAGCTAGCTTAATAGGTTCATACAATACCCAATATTTCCCACCTTTTCCCGCATAATTCAGCAACAGCAAACCGTATTATCTAACAACAAATCCCTTCAACAAAGTGCACCAATCTATCAAAGATACCAGCATCTTGAAACTATGAATGACACTATCTTCATCTTCAAAGCTGTTAACTTGCGTTTCGAGTATTAATATCATTTGAACTATGGAAAACGTAGATCATTAACAAGAATTCCGAGCAAAACCTAGCACATTTACTCAACAAAAACTTATCCTAGGCTCACGTTTCTTAACACATCACCATCAGTTAACACAGTAATATCTTACAAAAAACTCATCATTTCTCTAAAACAAAAATCAGTGTAATTTCACACTTGTCATGGAATAATAACATAAACGTACCTAAACTTACGAATAAAAAACTCGAGTTATTCATCAACCAAGAGAATGCCAACGCGACGCTTGACTCCGCGAGAGAAACAACAAGGGGAGAGTTGTCCCTTGAAAGCGGGATTGAATCCTAGATGTTAACATCATAGGGTTTTGGCGCCTGGTGCCTTTAGGAGAATAAGTGAGCAAATCGATAAGAAAGAAACAAATTTGTCTCTGTCTATAAATTGGGAAGAAACTATGGAGAGTCAGTTCATAGCAAAAGTTTGTTTTATACGCAGTGGCGCAGGCTACCAAATAAAAAGTATTTGGGCAGATATAACAGGTAGGTATGTGTGTTTTCAAAGTTGGAGAAGAGGTTGGATAACAACCAGCAGTTTAAATAATGACTGCACGGTAAGGAGGAAAAAAGGAAAAAGTAACGAAGGTAATTCAAGAGCAACAATTATAGACATAGATGAATGGGGCTCGACATATTCTGGATATCAGAAAAATAGTGGAAGAGAAAGATTCATCAGTAGAGTTGGTATCAGAAGAAAAGGAAATGGTGGGGGAACTAAATAGAGAACAACGGGAGAAGAAATTACCGAATAGATTAGATGTACGAGAGGCTTGGGGGTTTAAAATGATTTTTGGAATCATGGCGGCGATAATATTATATAGATTATGCAATGTATAATAAAGTTCATTTCCACACCGAACTATTAGTTCGATAAGTAGTCATGTAAATAGTATTGAATTTAATGATAAGAACTTCGTAGATAGCCAGTGTTCGTTTCACTTCGTACTACACAAGACAGTTAAAGTGAACAAGATAATCAGATAGATATAAAAACGCTTGAAATAACTAAATCTAGTTTGAAACGTGAACCAAAATATCTGAAGGAGAGCGGAAAGAAGCGATTGTAGTTATGTAAAAATAACGTATGAGGATGCTGTTCTAAGTAGGAAGCAAAGGAATGTTAAAACAGTGAGAATTGAATGAAGAGGCTGGATTGCAAGCGTGAAAGTTAAAAAAAAAGAAATATATAAATCTCGGAAAAACCAAAGAAAAAGTCTTCTTCCAATACTGTTTGGATTTTAGAAGGAGGAAAAAAGGAACGTTACTAAAAAAAATGTATACGCTTAGGAGAAAAAAGAGGAAGAAGCAGTTGGAAGGAAGGATAAATGAGGACCTTTATAAGGGTAATAAGGCTTAAGATGCAGAATATAAGTGGAAGATACGACTCCTTTAAAGATTAATTGAAAAAGGCTGTGCTTTTCGAAACTATATAGAAATAAGAGAGTTAAAGGAGGAATTTTTGGATGGGAACACTTGGAAAAATCTGCATAAACACTTAGGCAGTAGTAATAAAGACGGTGATAGATGAATGTGTATGGGTTTGATGTTGCAAGAAGAAATAGATATTTTAGGGGATGAGGTAATTAGTAAGAAGGAGTTAATGAATAAAGTGAAAAAAAATTGAAAAAAGGTATCTGCAGGTATAGATGAAATCTAACTAGTGAATATTCAAGAACGGAGGTTTGAGATGGTGATGTGAGTTGGATTTGGCTCAAAGTTGTGTAACTCGAAAGCGTTTATGGGGGTACAGCGAGAAGAATTGGAGGAGAGCAGTAAGAGTAGTTTTATATGCTGTAAATAT
Source organism: Trachelipus rathkii (assembly GCA_015478945.1). NCBI lineage: Eukaryota > Metazoa > Arthropoda > Malacostraca > Isopoda > Trachelipodidae > Trachelipus > Trachelipus rathkii. The sequence goes on from JABUQX010043131.1 coordinate 23,070, forward strand.
GAAATTTGATAAGGAATAATTTAAGGCGGAAATTAGTTTTTTTTTGAGTGTTGTAAGCCTATTGATATGCGCTGGTATTTTGGTCGAAAGAGTGCCTCGAGTGAACGAGGGACTCATTGGTGAAGAACAAGGTGAGCTTAGAATGGTACAAAGAGTGTGTGAATCAAATTCTTAGCTTTTTGAAACCAAATTGATCGAGGAAATGAGTAGAAGAAAAACTTTAGGTTTTATGGATTTAGAACAGGCGTATGATAGAAATAGGGAGGCTTCTTTCAGGTGTTAGTGATATATATAGTTGGTTAAGCTTTGAATGAACCAAAGTAATAGTGTATGACAAAAAGCTAAAGTGTTGTTAAGAAGAAATAAGAGTTGAAAGTGCTTGGTTTAATATTTAAATTAGCAGATTGAGGCAGAGGATATGTTTATGTTCTCTTTGGTTATCCAATTGTACTATGGATGGGTTATAACAGAATAAGATCTGAAGGGTTGCCAGGAAATCGTGCTTAGAATGATAAGAGGAAAAGCGGAAAGAGACGATGAAGGTTGCTCTACGCTATTATGATGAGGATGAATCTCATTTTATGTGGCAAATCTGAGAGCCAGTAGAGTATCTGCATAAGCGAGATTCTCAGGATGCTGTAAAAGGAGGGGTTTTGAAAAATTAACGCTATAATAAGCAGCAAGGTTATGGTTGTGATGGTAGAGACAGTCCTCGGCTGCAGCTTAGTGAAAAAATTAATTAGGTAAGATTTACGCTATGAAGGCCAGCTGACAAAAACATCAAGTTTTGTCTGATTAAATATTAAAGGCATATATATTGAATGAACAAAGCGGAACGAATGATGCCAGAGTGTATAGGGAAAGCTGGCCTAGAATGGACTGGGATGGTGACTGGATGGCAATTAAACGTTGATGGATGTAAAAGGACTAAATCAAGAGTTCGATTGGGTTTTGGAAAATGGACATTTCTCGTTCAAATTGGGTTATATCTTTCTACCACTTTTTTCTGTTTTCATGCATGTGGCAGATACCATACCCCCCTAGGTTGGGATAGGAATTAAGTATAGGAACGTATGATAAGTACTATATATATATATATAATTATATATAATTATATATCTACTGAGTAGTATATTATTTTAAAAATAAACTAATTACTAGTATATATAATTATTAATATTATAAATATATATATTATATCTATGTAACTCTTTTTCTTTAAATATAAGGTATATATTACCTAATATATCAATATATATATATATATATCCTATAATATATCATAATATATACTATAATATAATATAATATACTATATATATATAGTAATATAATATAATATATATTATATCATTCATATATATATATATATATATATATATATATATATATATATGATCATAGTAATAATTATATATCATATATTATTATAATACTATATATATATATACTATATATATATTACTATTGATATCATAAATATATAAATATATATACTATATATATTCATAATATATATAAATAATATATATATCATTATATTACTGAATAGTATATATACTATATAATTATTAATATATACTATTATATTATTCTAATATAAATCAAATAATAGTATTATCAATACTAGTATAATAATTATACTAAGTATTATAATCATATACTATATAATATAACTACTAATAGTAATATATATATAATAATCTACTATAATATATCCTATATACATAGTATATATTAATGGTATAAATCATATCTTATATTAGATATACTATATCGAATAAGTCATCATATATAGTTATGTATATATATAATAGTATATATATTAATATATATATATAATTAATTATATATATTATATTATTATATATATATAATATTATAATATAATATTGTCTGACTATAGAATATATATTTTTAATTATTATATA
>JABUQX010043131.1:30000-32459 GCA_015478945.1 Trachelipus rathkii
TATTCCCTGTCACTACCAGCAAATCTTTATTAATTTTAGTTGAATAATTCTAATAGCGTTACAAGGTTTAATGTCCCAGAAAAGACAAATGGTATTTTATGAGAAAAAAACAGCTTGTTGTGACAAAAGAATAATATTTCTTTCAGTGGTTTGCAGCGGTGGAACGTTGACTTCCCCTCCCACTCCTCTATCTTTATGTGGTAGAAGCAGTGTGGGACGTTTAGAATTATTGGAAAGTTTTTTTATTATCTTTAGAGCTGGTTTAAAGTGACAGGTGAAGTGTTTATATTAAATAATAAGAATTATAATTTATAATAGGGCATGAAATTAAAGATAGTTAATAAATAGGTAAACTGGTTGATAAATATTAAAAATCGCTGGTTTTATACTTAAGAATATATTTATATTACTGATTAGACATTTGTTTTAATGCAGTCATTTGAAAACTAAAAATGAAAATAATAAAGTTCATATTTGTATTAATACCATTAGCCGTTAATAATAACAGTATTAACAAAACACAGATATTGGTTAAGAATGATAAAGACAAAGGAATAACTCATCATCTCAAAAAAGTAAAACTTCTTCATACTAGTGTAAAAATTGACTATTTTATCAGTAGAAAACGGGAGAGGAAGAAATACAAGGTTTTTCATAACAGTAACAATATTGGCTATAATGATAATGAATTTCAAGGACAGAAACAGTAATCTTGTAAATAATTCTTTGTCTGGAACGTATTAATTTAGTTACCCCCTTAAACGTAAAATTAGTAGAAATTATTAAATATAGATGTAGTATTTTAATTTAGTTTCTTTTCTGATTTAAAAATTTAGTTGTTTTTATGTTTGCAAAGATTTAATTAATAAATGTTAAGATAAATTACTTAAAGATTTTATTAAGATTTAAATGATTATTTATGACTAAACTCTTTCTAAAGTTGATTGTAAATTTAAAACCTAAAAGGTAATGATGTTTAAATTGTTCGTTCAAGATATATGATTGTAAATCTATTTTAAGAACATTAGAATGTAGAGATATTGATATCACAGAAAGACTTGGGAAAATTTTTTTTCTTGAAGATTATAGAACACTTATTTAGTAGTTCTATTTCGAAATAACGGTTCAAACAAAGTAGAAATATTGAGTATCGATGAAAAATGGAAATGACAGATTTTAGAAAGATTAGAGTACTTACTAATGATTAAAAGGTTATTTTAGTAGTTCTTGATCTGTTACTTTAACAGAATCAGTGAGATATTTAAGGAATATTGAATATTGATGAAATATGAAATTAGAAATTTAATTTCTTTAAGTAGGCTATTATTTTGATATAACCTCGTTATGTATCTGAAATGAAGTGATGTTGGTAACAATTAGAATATTATGTTTGGAATTTTATGATGAATTTGAATTTTGTGATTTTGTGTATCTGTTGCAACAGGGGAATTTGGTAGTTGATCATGTAACAAAGTTGCTTCTACTGTGTCTTGCGGTTAATGATTCGTCATTCACTCACAGAACTTGTTCAAACGATATGTCTCTAAGGAGAAAGTCGTTGTGAGCCCGCCTTGGAAATGGGGATGGAAAATTGTACAAAATGCCATCCTATTTCGAGACAAACTTCTTTTTTTTTTTTGGTGGTTAAGTTTTGTAAAATGGAAATAGAGGTTGTTAAGTTAAATTAATGAGTTGAGAGGTTATTTAATTAAGATCAGAAATCCATGGATATTTTAAACATCGTATTTAATGTAGTAAGTAGTAGCCTTTTTAAGAAATGAAGATAGTCGATAGGTTTAAGATCTGTTGAGAAAATTTTTAAGTTAAAGGTACTGGAAATGTTTAAATTCAAAAGTAATGTTGTAAAGTCAATAGAAATAGACGTTAGAAGTTAATATTGAAAATGTTAAAATCAGAATGTAGTGATACAAAGCTAGTATTGAAGTTGTGGTTAAATGCTAAATGTCTGATTAATAATGTTTAATAAAGTTTCCCCTAAATGTTAAGACAATATTATTCCGTTTAAGTTCCTGACTAAAATTAGGGAGGATATAAAAATTATAATCAGAGTTGCCAGAAAAGAGGTTATTTTTGGAAACCTAAGGGTTGCCAAATGCAAAGAGCAGAGAACGATTTTTCGGTATTTGCGATATCAATCATCTTTTGACTTCGAACTGTTAAGTTGTTATTTAAATTCATTCGTTGTTTGGCTTCGTGCCGTAAACACCATTCGTTAAGCTTCATGCAGTCAATATTTTTCGTCTTTTGACTTCGTTTAAAGCCTTAATGGTGCATACCCTAAACTTCATTGTTGTCTGTTTATTCATTTATGTTATTTATTTGAGTTTGGTTATTTTTCAATGTGTTTTTCAAATATTCGAAAATCTTGCTAAGCATATAAATATTCTGGAAAGCTTTAAACGGGTGAACTGCCTAGTTTTAAGCCTCAGAAAACAAAC
>JABUQX010043132.1:0-25000 GCA_015478945.1 Trachelipus rathkii
GGAAGCGAGAGACCCCGACTCCTTGCCGATCTTTGCGGTTTACCCTTGGGTATTCTTTAGTTAAAAAAAAAAATAAAAAAAATAAAAACTGACGGAGTAGTAAAACGTAACAGGTTCCTTTATTATATTTGAATCATCAAATCCCTGTAATAGAAAGTCTATTTATGGTCCATAAAGATACCCTGTACTATTTTTTTTGGGGCTAACGAGTACCGTTCAAAAGGTCCATAACTAGACTTTCTCCCATTATATATTATATATTATAATATATATATATATATATTATATATAAATATATATATATATATATATATATATAATTATATAAATATATTATATATATCTATAATATATATTATATATATATATATAAGTTAAGTCAGGAACGGATGTCACACAACGAATGTTAAAGTAATGAACTAATTATTCAAATTTTTTTTTTTGAATTTTTAAAAATAAAACAAAGAAAAAAAAAATAATATAATTTAGCAGCGATGTTACCGGGAGGGCGCGTCGTGCCATGCTTCACGGCCATCAATTGTGTCAACTATTTCATATTGACAAGTGTAAGTTCTTTTATATTCAGAGTGTTTAATTTATTGAATTGCATGAATGTTTTCTATTTTGATTTATTTTTTATTATTTTTATAAAGGCGAATCCACACATGGGGAGTTTGTCAAACCCTTGAATCTTTGCGTTTGGCATTTGTTTTTCCTTCATAAGCAATGTACGTCTACACACATTCTACCCCATGTGTGTATGGGTAATTTTTGGCAAAGCTTTGCTCATTTGCTTGGTTTGCCAAGTACACAAATCTTTTCCATCGCTTGTGGAAAAGATATGTTTATTTGGCAAACCAAGCAAATGAGCAAAGCTTTGCCAAAAATGACCCATACACACATGGGGTGTTTGGCAAAGAGTTCGACGAACTCCGCATGTGTGGAGCATCCTTAAAACTTTTATCTAATGTAGCTTTTTGCGCTGAATCCAAAAAATTATATTGGTGTTTTTTTTACAAGGTCCAGTTTTGTCGCCATTCATATGAAAACTAAAATAAATGCAAAATTTTTTTTACCATTTCATAAATGAAAAACCAGTCTTTTTTATTATTTGCTAAATTAATATGAAATTTTCGCAGCATATTTGCTTGGGCAAGACACACTTTTTATTTAGATTATGTTTATATACCCAACCATTTTCTCTTTGTTTAAGTGAAAAATAATTTTTTTTGGCAATTTTTATTTTTTTCAAGTTTACGTAAAGTTTTACGTCACAGACAAAACCAATACGATTTTTGAACTCACCCATCTTACTCTCCCAAGACTGGAGTAGTTGCGCAACATGTGCAAACCGTAAACAACAGAGAATTAGTAGAAAATATGAAGCAAAGAATAGAAAAGAAAGCCCAGCCTTACCGCCCTTCTATACCTATTAGTGGAGAACTCGTCGCAGTCTAAAAATCCACCCTAGAGCTTCAGTGTGACCGCGATGGACCCTCACTTTGACATCTCGTCATTGCGTGGTTCATTCCTTGGCCCAGGTGGGCTACACCATACCTTCCTTACAAAAAATCCCGTCATTCACTCCTGTTATGCGCCTTTCTTCTCGCCTCTGCCAAACTCACATTTCTCTCCTCCAGGTCATTCCTTTTCTGACTCAACCCACTTTTTCTCTTTGTCTCCCGATCCGGTTTCGATACCTCAACACACTCGACCAGTATACATTCCGTATTTAACCGACTCGAACTATCATCCATCCTTTCACATTACCAAACCATCTCAACGTACTTTTCATTTATTCTCTCATTTATCCCATCCTCCACACCAAACAATATTATTCATTCCCACATTTTATCATTTCTTTCACACCTAACACGCCTAATATTGTCGATCTGAACACATTGTACTTAGATCTTACCTCTTATTCCAGACCATTAGTCTCCACTTATTCTTATATTTACACAAACACGGGTATCACTACCGCTCATGTTAAGACACCCTAGCTGCACTTCAAGACTTCAGTCCCTTACATCCACCAAACATTTAATTTGCACCAGCCACTACTAGTGGACATTTCACAACTTGTCCTGACGTAACTCTGTATCTCCTTTCAGTTCAACATATTCCAAATAAAATTTAAATTCAGACACTTTTCCAGCTGCCTCACCATCTTAACATAACTTCACACCGAGGGACTGTCCTCACTCACAAAATAACCTTACTCTTATCTACGTATACTTTCCAACCCCGCCTTTATACACACCCACCCAAATCTTCTAAAAGTCCTCAAAAAAACTCCTCTCTTCAGATTCGCAACACAAAACCAAATCGATCCCCATATAATAGGTAGAGAACCCTCCACTCTTATTCTCCATCATTCTAACACTATCCCTTGTCACCTTCCACCTCTGAATTCTTTCATAACCTGCCATCCATATACAGATGGAGTTGCGCAGAGGAGACAAGGCATTTTTGTCTCACTCCGCTATTTAATATAAGCAATCACTTTCGACTCTATTTTTTCTTAACACGCTTCAAATCGTCATACATACTTCTATCTATATATACCACCAACACCTATCACTAACACCTTGCCATAGAGCTTCAATCCATTATTATATACGCCTGTTGCAAATCCATAATCCTAAAATCAATTTATTCTTTCTCCTCCCTCATATTATATTTTTTCAATGTACAGATTTAGATCGAATCTTACCACTGTCTAAATATATTTGTTCTTCCCCAAATCAGTTCTTCAGTCATTCGACTCACTCTTTCGACAAGAAATACCACAATATCTCTCTACAAACTTCAATTTATTATTATATATAATACTTACAGTTACCTTAAATCCGTTACCCTTAATATAAAATGTACTAATTGCTCTCCAAATCCCTCGGAACTATTATCTCATAAACGTTTTGTTAATCAACTTCCAAATCCAATCAAGCACCATCTCGCCTTATATATATATATATATATTATTTATTATATAGATATAATATATATATATATATATATATATATATATTTATATATATATAATATATATTTATTTTATATATATTATATATATATATATATATACTGGTTTTGTTCGGCGAATCTGAAGATGAGTTTGAATATATATATATTTTTAGCGGATGTGTGTGTAAAAGGAGAGGTTTTGAAAGTAAACGTAGATAAGAGTAAGTTTTTGGTGGTGAGTGGGGACAATCCTCGGTGTGAAGTTATGTAGATGGTGGAGCAAGCGTGGAACAAGGTGAGCTGAGTTAAATAGTGTTAGGATAATTATGTTGGACGAAAAGGGAGATGGTTGATGCGAGTTAGTAGGAAAGTATGAATTCAGAAGTGACCTATGCAATTAAATTCTTGGGGGATGAAAGAGACTAAGTCTTGAGTACGCTAGCGGTCTTACGTGAGGGTATGTTGTTACCTGTGTTAATGTTATAGTGTCAGACTATGGTCTGAATAAAGTAGATTACACTAGTATCTAATTAGTACAATGTTGGTTCAGATGGAACAATCTTCAGGGGGCTGGTGTATTGGTGATAAGAGAAGATATTGATAAAATGAGGATATGATGATCTTAATTACCAGAGTTGTATTGGTTGGAAAATAAAGGGATATAATGAGAGAATAAAGAAAGTACGTTGAAGATTGGTTTGGTACACTCATCCGTCCTAGAAAAGGTTTGTGATGATGAGTCGGGATTGGTTAAGGAGTGCTATAATGGCCCTAGTGTGTTGGGAATCGACGGCTGCGAGAAGTAGAAGAAAAAGTGGATTGAGTCCACCAAAAAGAAGAATTTACTGGAGGAGGTGAAATGTGATGTTTTGCAGGGGCCGATTAAGCATAACCCGCTTGCTCGTCCTCAGAAAATAGGAGTGAATTGTCATGGGTTTTGTGAGGGTGATATGGTTGTGGCCCACGATGCGACAAGGGATAAATCCACACATTTGGCCGAGATGCCATTAGTAAGGGTCCGTCCGTCCCGTTGAAGCGCTAGGTGGATTTCTGGACTGCGGCGAGTTCTGCACTAATAGGTATAAGGTGCAAGGTAAGGCTGGGCTTTTCTTTTCGACTTTGTCATATTCTTCTACTCACTTTTCGGTTTCGGTGCATTTGCGGCACCTTACCCCCAGTCTTGGGGAAAAAAGTGGTTGATGATGGATGAAGATGATGCGATATATATATATATATAAATTAATCATATAGATATTATATATTATATATTATATATTATTATATATTATATTATATACTATATATATAATATAGATATTACTGTATATATGTATATATATATATTATGTTAGTATAATAATTATAATATATATATATATTTCAGTGGCGATTCCTGCCTCATGTTTGACGCATTGCAATGCTGAACTAAAAGCTAAAGAAAAATGCTTTTCATCAAATTAGTATATATATTAAATAATATTACTAATATATATATATTATATATATATACTATATATATATATATATATATATATTATAGTATATATATATTAATATATATTAGTTATATATATAATATGCCAAACTAAAAAAATACCCGATGATATCTCTAAAACTAACGATAGGATACAAGAAAACTTAAAAACATATATTGGAAACCGCGGTATGCACTTTTAAAAAATGAGTTTTTTTGTTTTTTTTGTTTTTTTTAAATATCTATTTTCAAATCTAAAATAGGTACAAGAAAAACTAATAACATATTTAGAGTATCTATTTGCAGGAATATAACTCATTTTTAATATTCTGATAAACATGTAAAAACTACAGGATGAATTTTTTGTAATTTTATTAGAGGGCTCGAGCCGACGGTGTGACAGAGTGGACGAATTTTCCCCCTCGTCTCCCCAGGGAGGCCGAAAGACCCGACTCCTGCCATCTTTTTGCTCGGTCTAGGTTGAAAAAAAAAAAATCCTTTTTTTTCATACAAATTTCAGAACACTGAATCCATATATGTTATTAGTTTTCTGTACTTAAAGATGTTTGATATAAAAAAAAAAATCAGTTTTCCATACAAAATTTCTTACGCTGATCGCATATATTTTCCATAACTTTCAGGAGATCAAATTTTAGAAGATATTCTATGCGGGTACTTTCTTTAGTTTCACCATTATTATTATATATAATATATATTATATATATATATATTTATATATAATAATATATATATATATATATATATATATATATTATAATATATATATAATAATATTATTATATATAATATTATATAATAGATATATTGAAAACCCCAAAACTGAAACAAAACATAAAGGCGTATGATGAAAAGCAACTTAAATCCAAACCTTATTCACTTTGTTTTAAGATCAAATTTTTCTCCCTTTAATAGAAGCAGAAAAATAACGGGTTTTAAAGGCATAATGATGAAAAAAAAAGTAAGTAAATGTAGCCGTATTTAGTCGTGCGGTTAACCATTATGTGAGTAACATTGTTTCTTTATTCGTAATGCAATCGTTCGTTTCTCATTGTATTCGTATATTAGCGACCTTTTTATCTAATAGGATAAGGGCTATTTTCTTTAGGAAGCGGAAGTTTTGGCGAAGCTTCCGCATTCAGAGTCATCAATATAAATTTGAATATTAGTTAAAATTTATATAATATTTAATAATTAATTATTTCGCGACCTTAAAGTTAAACCATGGTCTCAAAAATTAATTAGTATTGGAAAGGTGGTAATCATTTGATAGCAAAATTAAAATTAAAATTCGATTGCTATAAAAGGAACTACTTTTTTTATTTTGTGGACCTTCAATTGATTTATTTTCCCATTCATTTTATTAATTTTTTAGTTTATTTCGACGTAAATATTATTATTTGTGTCCACAATAAGCGTTGTTATATATATACTATATAGTATATATATATTATATATATATATATATATATATATATTATATTATAATATTATATATATATATGGTCAGATTTTTTTAATGTTCACAGTATGTAGCTAGAGATTTTCAGAACTTACTTTAAAACAAAATTATATATTTTTGGAAGTCAGACGAAAATTCTAAGGATGGGATTTAACTTTTTTTTTTTTTTTTTTTTAAAAATTTTTTTTTTTTTAACTAAAGGAATACCCTAGGTAAACCGCAAAGAGGCAGGGTCGGGCCGTCTCTCGGCCGGCCTCTAGGTGGACTACGGGGGACTAATCCCCCCTCCGGGGGATGGTCTCCGGGAACCCCGTCTCTTTGTTCTTTGTTTAGGTTGCGCGGGGGTTCCTCCGACCATCCCTCCGGGGTATGAAACATCCCCCCCTCTGTCCCCCGGTTCGGCTCGAGCCCCCTAAAAAAAACTTAAAAATTTTCCAAATAAACAAAAAATTATTTCAACAAATTTAGGGGGCTCGAGCCGACGGGACAGAGGGGGACGTTTATACCCCGGAGGGGATGGTCGGAGAACCCCGCGACACCAAAGAGCGGGGGTTCCGGAGACCATCCCCGGAGGGGGGATTAGTCCCCCCCGTTCGTCCACATGAGGCGAGAGACCCCGGACTCTGCATTCTTTGCGGTGTTACCCTAGGGTATTCCTTTTAGTAAAAAAAAAAAAGTTAAATCCCATCCTTGGAATTTTCGGCTGATTCCCAAAGTATCTATAATTTTTACTGTAGGACCTTCCGTTCTCTAGTTACATACTGTGAGCATTAAAAAAGTCTGACCATTATAATTATATATATTTATATATTATATATATATATTATTATATATTTTATAATAATATATATATATATATATATATATATGGCTTTTTAGTACTTTATGTTCTGTGATTTTCGAGTGTGAATTTGGCGAGGTTTATTTTCGGGAATTCTTGCTACCGAGTAGTTGACCTAACCGAACCTAACCTAACTAACCTAACCGTAACCTAACCACGAAAATTACGATATATATATCGCAAGAATTCCGCTAATAAAAACCGCGCCAAAACATACATTCGAAAAGAAACAGTACATTAAAATACTAAAAAGCCATAATATATATATATTATAAATATATATATATATATATATATAAAATTATATTATATATATACATCATATATAGTATATATATTTATATATTTATATATATATTGATCTGACTTCGTCGGAGATGGACGTGTTGACAACAGCAGTGGAAAACAAAATGATCATATTATTGGTCATTCCACAATAGGCCTCTTGCAATGAAAACGTCCAGAAGAGGTTGCTGAGAGCTGGAGACAAGTATGGGATAGAAATCCGCTGGCAACAGATAAAATAAATTATAATACCTTTTAAAGAAAATTTTTACATATATTTTATGAAAATTTAAAAATTTTTAATCGAAATTTTTTAATTCAAAGATAAAATGAATAATTTTATATAAATGAGAGGAGGAGCAAAAAACAACATCAGTTCTTCGATACGCTCCAACAATACATAAATTTATAGTTTAACAAAATAAGTTTCATTAAGAAGAGCAAAATTATCCAATTAGTTCCTTTCGTCAATTTTTTAAAAATTTTTGAATTTAACAAAGACAGCATAGTTAAAATCTGCAGTATCTATTGGAGGTCGTTAAATGGTCTAATATACAGAAGAATGGATATTCGCGACAGTCAGAACATATGAAGATCTTTCTTTCTTCGCATAGTTCAGGGACGACAGGGCTAGCAACCCGTCCTTTAACTTTTATGCTTGCAGTACTCCTGGACCAGCATTGGAATCTTATGCCTAGAGGCACGATCTTCTGAAGAGCTCTAAGAGAACGATTTTTGAGAGGTTAAATGAAAGAAGATGCTAGTTCCACTGAAAGGGTGAACCCTACCTGAGTGTATAACCCAAGGACGCATCGAAAACCATTGCGCCAAGAAATGGTTTTCTAAAGTGTGCTTTAGGATCAATAGTTTCTGGGCCAGAAGGAAGAAAATGGCTTGGTCCAACTGACAGGGCTTAAAGCCCTACATGGAGATAGTTAATATAATATAATAATATAATATATAATATATTATATATATATATATTATATTATATATATTATATAAAAATATTTTTAATATTATAATTATTATATAATATATATATATATATATAATAATATATTATATATATATATAATATATATATTATATGACAACACTTATTTGTGGAAACAAATAATAAATATTTACGTTGAAATAAACAAAGCTCAAAAAATAAAAAAAGTAAGTTCTTTTTTAGGCAAATAAATTTTTTAATTTTTCTTTACCTAAAATAAAAAATTATACCAATCCTTTCCAATACTAAATTATTTTGAGGACCATGGTTTACTTAGAGGTCGGCTTATATTTTCATCCCACCAAAGTATACATGCTGTTTAATTATTATTTACTTAATCATAAACTTACCGTAATTACTTTTATTTCATGGAGATAAACGCCACTGATATATATAATATATATAATATATAATATATATATAATATATATATATTATAGTATATTATATATATATATATATTATATATTATATATATATTATATATATATAGTATATATATATATTATATATATAATATATATTTATGCCAAAAGTACTTGCAAGTACCAAGCACAAGTACCAAGTACAAAATCAAGTACAAGTACACTGGTTTTAGAAACTTCAAGTACAAGTACTCAAAAAATGTACTTAATACAAGTACTTGCACTTGAACCCAAGCGTGATATATACTTTTCATTTTTAATTTCATTTCATTTCTTTTAACTGTGAAACTTTTTTTTTAAATAAAGCATTCTTTTTGACTTTTATCACTCATTTACTAAAAAAAATTGTTAATATCGGTTAAAACTAATACTGTTATATTTACGAAAATAGCACTTGCAAATCTTTTACAAATAAAAATGTTTCGATCCAGTAATCGTATAATGGGTAAAGACTAATTCGTGAGTTTAAATATATTTAAAATTATAATAATAATAAATTAATAAATTAAATTTATCTAACATTTTCGCAAAAATATTTCAGCCACAAAAGAGACATGAACTTCACAATATAAAGTGTCCAATTTTATTTTCAGGAATATAGTCCGGACAAAAGTAAGAAAATTGCCTCAAAAATATCGAATGTTACATTTTTATAATGTATTTTAATTAAATATCTTGATGACTTTGAAATAATGACTATTTAGTTCATTATACAAAATGTATTTAATTTTTAACTTGTTTATATTTTATTTAGTTAAATTAGTAATTATTTTTAAATTATTTAACACTACTTCTCTTTCTCGTTTTTCTTTTCTTCGTTTAAAACACCCCAAAACACAATTTTTTAGCCTATCTGCTTTTCGTTAAATTATTCCCCCCAAAACATTTCTCCATTCCGAAGCATAATGATCATTTTTTCTTTATAAATTAATTTTTAATATTTAGAACTTTTTGATCCTGTTCGTTACCACTTAAATTAATTGTTAGGATCATATAATAGCAATATATGAAAAAAAAGTAAAAATATAACAAAACAGGCCCTTTTGTATAACAGAAAAGGTCCTTAACTTTAATGAAATAAGTAAATTATTCGTACTTAAGAAATAAGGGGTAACTATTTTATTTCTTAATATCTTAGGTAATTACATTTATTTACAAACTAAAAAGAACGATTTAAGATCCAATATTATTCCTATCGTTATATCCCTTTTAATGACCGAAGAAAAGGCGAAATACTACTATTAATAACTTAAAAATAAATATTCCAAACATATAGTTCTTCAATTATCATTTACAAAATCTTCATAACGGCATGTGTTCCAAATTCTTTAAAATGCAAAGAAAAGCTATAAACCTTCTTACTTGTAATATAGGCCTAATAATAATTAAATTAACTTTAAACACTTATAAATACTAAAATATTAATGTTATTTAATATATAAATATATTTATTAATCAATTAAACCTTTTATCATTATATTCTTAAAATTATTAAATAAAATCATTGAATACGTGTTATTTTTGAGAGAAAGCAAAGCGTCGGTTTAAAACGTAGTATTGCGGAGCTCAAAAAAATTTAAAAGTATTCTTTCCATTGCTCTAGTTGTATATGCATTTATCTGATAAAATATTTTAAAAAAAGCCATCGCGTTTTAATTGTAAAATAATATAATAGTTTCCCTATGGAGATAAATGGCTAATTAACTATTTCTTAATATTAAATATGGACACTAGTATTATTATGTAATTCTTTATCAGATATTCACACACTTTCTTTGACAAACTTTTCTTAAGATTGCTCGACTGTGCCTGTAACTCATAAATTAATGGAATATAAATCACAACAGAAAACATTCCAGACATTTCGTTATATGGGTAACTCAAATAATTTTACTTTTGCATAGTGTATAAATCATGACTGAGAATATTCTAAGGACATCTTTTTATGGGTAACTCAAGTAATTTTACTTTTCAAAATACGTTGAAATAAAAAAAAAACAATTTAACATTATATATATTATATATAATATATATATTATATATATATATATATATAATATATATTATAATAATTATATTATATTATATATTAATATATATATATATATATATATATATATATAGGACGTAGTAACCACATCCCTCAAAATAATTTATGCTATGTAAAGTTGGTAAACCTGGGAAATGCATTTTAAGATTCTGAATTTACGAATCCAAAAAAAAAAAAAGGGGGAGAGAGGGAAATTTTATTTGAATTTCAAATATAATTTAAATAATATTAACAAAAAATGTAAAAAGAAATATTTTTTTGTTTTTTTTGGTGCTCACTGGTAGGCTTATGAAAATAAATAAGCTTAAGACTTTTTTTTTATTTTAAATTGATTCTCACAATAAAGTTTGCAGAGGACGTCCATATATATATATATATTATATATATATTTATATATATATATATAATATATAATTAATATATTAGTATATATTATATATATATATATATTATATATATATTATATATATATACAATATATATAATATATAAATGAGCGGAAATTTTTTTTTTTTTTTTTTTTTTTGTCGAAAATTTAAAAAAAAAAAATTATTTCACCCCTTTTATGGGGGGCGAGCCGACGGGGGACAGAAGGGGGGGACGAAGTCCCCCCGACGTCCACCGGAGGCCGAGAGACCCCGACTCCTGCCATCATTTGCCGGTTTACCCTATGGTATTCTTTAGTTAAAAAAAAAAAAGATAAATTTTACTTCCAAAAACTTTGGTATTACTTAACTAAAGGAATACATAGGGTAAACGCAAAGATGGCAAGGAGCGGGGTCTCTCGGCCTCCCGGTGGACGACGGGGGGGACTTCGTCCCCCACTCTGTCTCCCGTCGGCTCGAGCCCCCTAAACGGGGGGAAATATTTTTAAAATTTTTATGAAAAAAAAAAGTCAAAAAAAAATAAAAAAAAAAAGTTAAAACACATCCTTAAAATTTTTCTGCTGATTCCAAATATAATAATATTGTTTTACTGTAAGGAGCTGCCCGGTCTCTAGTTACATACCTGTGAGCATTAAAAAAATCTGACATATTATATAATATATATATAATATATATATATACTATATATATTATATATATAATATTACTATATATATATTATCATATATATATATATATATATATATATATACTATGATTCATTCATCGTCGAGTGCGGTCGCAGTGGATACCAGAGAAGAAGCGGAAAACACAGAAGGGACAGAAGAGAGTGATTGGAAAGATGGATTAGTGTGAAATGATTTATTGAAGAAATGAACTGAATAATTTACGCAAAGAAGTGGTTAGCACAATCATTCAATATTTTTGGAGAAGAGAAGATAGAAGTGATAGAGCTTTGTTTGGAGAATAGCTGCACAACTTGAAAAAAAAAATAAAAAATAAAATAATTTACGATTTTGGATTTTTAAAAATGTAAAAATTTTAACATATAAATTTATTGCATTTGTAAATCTGGTTCGAGGAGCTGCAAAATTTCAAAATCAATTCTTTTTTTACGTGTGCGTGGAATATTAATTATTTATTAACACCTTTAATTTAAATATAAAAAGAAATTAAAATAACAAATTGAAAAAGGTGAAGCTGCGTATCCCAAGACAATCGTCGTCATAATGAAGAAATTTTTTTCAAAATTCCTTCAATGGTAAGAAGGTACACGAAACCCCCTTTCTATCACATTAATATTTTCGCAAATGGTGGTGGTGATATACCGTATACCAAATTAATAATAACAGTGATACTTGTGATTAAATGTTGTTAATGTTAATAATAATAAGTAATAGTGGTGAATAATTTGATAATAATATTATTAATAATAGTGATACTTGTGATAATGGTTAATATAGTGATAATAGTGGTGATTATTTACCGCATATGTTGAAATATTAGTCGATAGCATAACAATGTTATCATTAAATGTCGTATAACTAATAATATTAATATTGAAATATAGTAAAATAAGTAAAGTTGATTATTAGTAAAATATAGTGAATTTTGTGTTAAATATAGTGTTTGGTTATTTAATAATAATAAATAATAATAATAATAATAATAATAATAATAATAATAATAATAATAATAAATAATAATAATAGTAAATAATGAATAATGATAGGAATAATATGATATGAATATGTTCGAAATATGGTATATATGTTATATATGTGTGTATTTTTTATGTATGTATGTATGTATGTTGTATGTGTTTATTTAATATATATTTATATATATACTTTTCTTTTTTTTTAGGTATTAATATTTATTTAAATATAAAAAGCGCCGATAGCTCAGTTGTTAGAGCACTCGCCTAGCAAGCGAGGGGCCCAGGTTCGCAACTGGCCGGGTGGGAGAATGTGAGCTATTTCTCTTCCTTGGGCTTTGCTCCGTCCTGCTCCTCGAACGTTAATAGAGTACACCCCCTCCTTGATTAGGGCTCTGCCCGTGGTGGTGGTGTTATCTGTACAGTATATATATATATTATATATATATATATATATATATATATATATATATATATATATATATATATATAATATATATATATATATATATATATAATATATATAATATATATATTATATATATATATATATTATATATATATATTATATATTACATAATATTACTCATCTGTGGACACAAATAATAAATATTTACGTCGAAATAAAACTAAAAAATTAAAATAAAAAATAAATTTAAAAATAAAAATCAATTTGAAAGCTAAAAAAGAAAAAAGTAAGTTCTTTTTATAAGCAAATCAAATTTTTAATTTTCTTTACTAAAATAAAAAATCATTACCAACCATTCCAAAACTAAATTATTTTGAGGGATATAGGTTTATCTTAGGTCCTATATATATATAATATATATATATATATTATATATATATTATATATAAATACTAATATATATATAATATATATATATATATATATATATATAGGCACTAATCCTATAAAAGGATAAAAAGACATGAAATCGAAAATCGCCGAACGCTACGCTTGAAACCCTGCAGTGTCACGTGTTAGCTAAACCCAATGAAAGAGCGCAAGATTGCCAGAAAGCTGCATTTTATTTTTAATTTAATGGGGCCTGAGCGAACGGAGGGACAGCCGTCCTCCCTCGCTGAGGCCGAGAAACCTGACTCTCCAATTTTTGCCGATTTAATCTTGGGTATTCCTTTAGTTAAAAAAAAATGTTTTGGGAACTTCAGATTCTTATTGCCTTTGAAATAATCGAAAACAATCGATTACATCGTTCATTCGATATATATCGGTTAACTTCCTTTTAAAGGACAAGTTACTATATATATATATATATATATATATATATATATATTATATACATTATATATATATATATATTAATATATATATATATTAATATATATATATATAATATATATATATATATATTATATATAATATATAATATATATATATATATATATTCGACTTGAAATACCAAGTTTCATTTGTCTATATAATATTATTTCTCATCAAATGTTTTTGCTTCTAGATTTCTGTTACTGACATTGGGCCTATTCACATTGTGGAGGTCCTGAGTTCTTTGTCGAATTCCTGTCCTACCTGAACTCTGATTTCCGCCTCCCCTCCAGAAGAAAAGTGAGAGGGATCTTGAATGCTTATGCATAATAGGGAAAGGCTGATTGGGCTAACATTATTAAGGTCAGTTATGTGGCCACTAACGCGCAGGCAGCTGGACTGGGACAACAAACAGGAGTGTTCTGGGGGAAGACGGTTCACTGATTAATTATGAAAGTACTTTGAAGAGAGAGAAGGCTGTCCTTGCCTGTAGAGAGTTATCTGTTTCTCTTGAGTTGCTTTATAATTAAGTGTTTTATTTTAAGTACAGGTTAACTATAAATGGTATCACAACTAATCAGGATTAAAAAACAACAGAATACAGTCTATAACAAAAAATTTTCGAACTTTGAAATACCAAGTTTTCATTTGTCATTAATATCATTTCTCATCAAATATTTTTGCTTCTAGATTTCTGCTATATGACATTGGGCCTATTCATATTGTGGAGTGTGAGTTCCTTGTCGAATTCCTGTCCTACCTGAACTCTGATTTCCGCCTCCCCTCCAGAAGAAAAGTGATGAGAGATCTTGATGTCATATGCATAATAGGGAAGGCTGATTTGATCAACATTATTTAAGGTCAGTTATGTGGCCACAACCGCAGGCAGCTGGACTGGGAACAACAAACAGGAGTTTTCTGGGGACGACGATTCACTGGATTAATTTGAATATTTTGAAGAGAGAGAAGGCTGTCCTTGCCTGTAAAGAGAGTTATCTGTTTCTCAGATCAGCACAGTCCTAGTCAACAATATTACTGATATTCATCAACAACTTGGCATTGAGCATAAGGTCAGTAAAAATCAATATGAAATAATAACATAACGCTGAAAAAAATTATAATTCCAAATTAATAAGGAAACAACTAAATTAAAAAAAATTATCTTCAGGTTGTCTGCATTCAAACAGATAACGGTGCAAATTTTTGTACAGCCTTTCTGGTGGATACTCATGCAGAAACGGGTGACGAAGAGGAAGAAGAAAAGGCACCGATTGCAGAGATAGTGATTACGCGTGAAGTGATGGGGCAAATTAGTGACACAGAGGTTCTGCAGACAAAACCTCTCCAGCTAGAAAATCTGCTTGAACAACATGATGCACTTAGCCTAACTAAACATCGCCGTTGCATATCCTACACATTAAACATCTTGGCAACTAAGGATGTTTTAAATGTTCCTCGCTGGTCCTCTGGTGCCAAGGATCTATTTAATAAGACACTTACCAAAGCACAGGAATTGTGGAATGCCCAAAACAGGAAAACTACAACTGCTGCGAGAATTAAGGAGTTTGGAACAAAGCTTTAAACCCCAAGTGTTACTAGCTGGAACTCCCTATACGATTCTATAAAAGACCTGCTTAAGAACCTTAATGGTCGCATGACACAAATCAACAACATTTGTGAGAAACAAAAGCCTTGTCTTCCAGTATTTAATAAAATTGATAAGGAGGTAATTGCGGAGTACATCGAAATAATGATGCCTATTGCTGTTAGGCTTGATATGTTGCAGAAAGAGAAGAATGTGTACGCGGGAGTCCTATTGCCTAATCTCTTCCTCCTCTAGGACAAGATCGGGGAAATCCAACGGGAGGTGGAAAAATTTAACTTGCCAAAAACTTAGTCAACTACTAGCTAAAGCAACCAAAGGGAAAAAAAGGGCTTTGAACCAAGGTTCAGCAGTTTCTTTGATGATTTTGATTGCTTATGGCAACAGCCCTGCATCCTCACTTCAAACTCGGAGTGGTACGTAGGTTAAATGAGGGGAAGTACCAAGCTGCCAAGACCAGGATACTGGAGGAAATAAAGTGTAATATTGCGTCGAATCTTACTCGTCCACATTAAAGCACTGAAGGTGATGGGACTGAGTCTGAAAGTGACCCATTTATGGTGAGTTATTTTTATAATTTGAAACAAACTTTATGCATCTCTTTTATATTAATTAATATATATATAATATATATAATATATATATATATATATAATATATATATATTATATATATAATATATATATATATATATATATATTATATATAATATATATAATATATTATATATATATAACAAGAGATGCTTAAAGTTTATATAATATATATATATAAATATATATGATATATATAATATATATATATATATATTATAATATAATATATATATATTATATATATATAATATATATATATATATATATATATAATATTATATATATATATGGTAAAACGTTACTTAACGCCCACACGGAACGGGAGCTCGGATCAAAAAAAAATTTCACAGGTAGCCTCTAATGATACATAAATAGACGTTGTTAAAATCGAAAAAAAAACAAAAAAAAAAAAACAATATATCTCAAAAACTACAATAGCTTACAGCGAAAGGAATACAATTTTTGGAATCCTGGTAAAATTTTAGTAAGGAAAATGTAATTAAAGAATAACCCCCAAGGGTATAACCGCACCGATGGCAAGGAGTCGGGGTCTCTCGGCCTCCCGGGGAACTTCGGGGTAGGACTTTCCCCCCCCTCCCGGGGAGGGTCTCCGGAAACCCCGCTCTTTGGTTTTTTGGTGTCGCGGGGGTTCCTTCCAGCCCCTCCCCTACGGGGTAATGGAAAACGTCCCCCCCTGTGTTCCCCGTCGGCCTCGAGCCCCCTACAATTGCGATAAATACCTTTACAAATTAATGATATATATAATTCGCCCACTAGAACAGGTAAAAAAAAAAAAAAAAAAAAATTCATTTCGACCCTAGAACATTTATTTATGTATCATAGATGCTACCCCTGAAAATTTTTTTTGATCGAGCTCCGTTCCGTGTGGGCGTTAAGTCAAACTTTGTCCATATATATATATATATATATATATATAATATATATATATATATATATAATATATATATATATATATATATATATATATATATATAATATATAATATATATATATATATATATATATTCAAATCATGACATAATGTTCAAATGAAACTTAAAAAAGATTTGAGTTCTTGATACCATTTCAAAATATTTCAGAAACTGATGGGCCCATATATCCAGGAGACACCTCTGGAGGAGAAGTTGGAACAAATCTTGGATAGCTGGTCTGCAGTAAATGTTCACCACACAGTACCTCTCTCACTAGGAACCTGTTTCCGTGTGAGTACCAGGAGGTCTGGGTGGACTTGTTTATTAAGTATAATACCCCATTACCCCAGCTCAGCGACCGTGGAGAGGTTGTTTAGTCATGGCTCTGAGATTCTAAGAGCAAAGAGGGAAGCCATGGCATCCAGCAATTTTGAAAAATTTATCTTTATGAAAGGGAATAGGCCCTATTCAGAATGCAAGAGGGAAAGTGAGGAGGGAGATCACAGATAATTGAATAAGAATAAAATCTTTCTCATTTTTTGTTATATAAATTTGCATCTTTCATTAAATTTAAAAATAATTCATCTTAAAATACATTGCGCTTTAATTTTATATTTTTTTTCTTTTCCTAAATTTGGGCTTTTAAAAAAAATTTGATTTGCGGACATGTGCGCTTTGAGCTTGCGGACTATTTTTTTTTAAATTTTGCGCTTTTGCGCTTGCGGACTAAGTATTTCCACTTTGCGCTTTTGCATTTGCGCTTTAAAGTTTAAAATTTGCGTGCCCACCTCTGAATATATATATATATATATATATATATATATATATATATATATATAATATATATATATATATAATATATATAATATATATATATATATAGTGAAGGTATATATATATATATCATATATATGTTTGTGATCTTTTCTGTTTGAAGAGTTTAAATAACAATGGATTTGTTTACACCGAATTTTTCGAATAGTTATATGGGTCCCTAAAAATAATAAAGATGCGTCGGTGAAATACATTCCGTCAAATAACAAAATTTAATAAATGTATCGTAATGTTATTAAAAGCATTAGTAATGTAATAATTTAATAGATAATATAATTTAAAGAATAGGCGCTACTTCTTTAAAAGGATGTTATATGAAAAGACATGATATCGAAAAATTGCGGAACACTACGCGTGGAAGCCTACAGTGTCACGTGTTAGCTAAAACCAATAGGAGCGCAAGAAATTTGCCAAAAATTGTTTTTTTTTCATCAGTGCTAATTTTTTGTTAATTATTTTTGTTATTTTTTTTTTTTTAAGGGGTCATACCTGGCCATTTACCAAATAAAAAAAGAAAACGTTAGCATCCAAAAACTTAATTTGGGGTATATCTTTTATTAAAAAAAAAAAAAAAAAAAAAAAAAAAAAAACTATTTTTTGGCAACTCTGACGCTCTATTGCCTTGAAATAATCGGAAAAAATCGATTATATGGTTCGTTCAATATATATCGGTTAACATCCTTTTAAAGGACAATTTCCAAAGAATAACTTCAGGAATTATAATTTCGGTACGTCTAGACGGATCAGCTTTCAGCGACGTTTCAGTTTTTAGCGACAAGTCAAATAACATTTAATATCAATTTACTTTATTATTTAAAACGAAAGGAATATCATAGAGTTGACCGAGAAGATATTTATTTATTTATTTATTTATTTATTATAAGGGCGTGGTAAAGCCTTAACATCGGCACCACTTAACAAATATTTTAGATGTAAAAAAATCTTTGTATTTAAATCATAAAATTAATATAAGAGATTAAAATAAAAGTAAATGATTATAATAAAAGTAAATGAATATATAGTATAAAAATAATATACATATGAAACAAAAATAAGACAAAATAAAATAAGGTAAAATAAAGTAAAATAAATATATACATACATATAATAAAGTTCAAACATATTTATGAATACATATTAAATAAATAAAACAAGAAAATAAATAAATGAAATAAAAGAAATGAAATAGCTTAAAGTAAAAATAAAATAAAACAAAATATGGATAAGCATTATAAAATAAAACCAATAACTTACATATGAAACACAAAAATAGAACAAAAAAAAAAAAAAAAAAAAAAAAAAAAAAAAAAAAAAAAAAAAAAAAAAAAAAAAAAAAAAAAAAAAAAAAAAAAAAAAAAATAAAAAAAGTAAAAAAGTACTCAAAATAACTAAATACAGCTATACCAAATATAATAGATATTAAACATATTTGTGAAGACTTAGTAAATATTAAAAACGAGAAAATAAAAGAAAAGAAAATGAAATAAAACAAAAATAAAGTAAAATTAAAATACTGATACATACATATAATAAAGTTCAAACATATTTACATTTGTAAACTGGCCCTATGTGACTAGGAGTGTTCATTTAATATATCTATTTTAACTGTCAAAATATATATCTCTGAAATTTCTATTAAATTATATAAAGATTATACAAACTTACAATTAATGAGATTAAAAGGATTACATGCACTTTCCTAAGATTCCTGTTAAATTCTATAAAAAATTATAAAAATTATAAAAATAATAAAAATAAATGGTTATTCTAATTCACAGTCATATCATTTATTTGAGGTATCAAAGGACCTTAAATATAAAGACAATAATATTAAAAAACAAAATATATGTATCATTAATACAATTGTTAGATATCAAAATAGCCAAGACTATATATTTCATTATGATAATTTCACTGCACTGCACTTTTGCACTTAATATTTATTTGCCTTATAAATAATAGCACCTTTCTCAATATTACCAGTGGCTCTATCACTACCACCACTAATTCTTATCCCTATGAATAATATTATTAATTAATTTATTATTATTTATTTTATTATTACACTTATTTTATTCTTACACTTAATAGTATTATTATTATTATTATTATTATTGATTATTATATTATTATTATTTCTATTATTGATGTTATTATTATTATATTTTTTATTATTATTTTATTATTGTTATTATTTATTAATTATTATATATTATTATTATTATTATTTTCATTATTATTATATTATTATTTATTATTATTATTATTAACTTATTATTTGCAGATTTAACTATTATTATTTCCTATTTTAATCATCACCATTGTTATTGTCATTTGTTGAAGACATCCTTTTTTCTCTTCTTCCCCACATCTTCCCTAAAATGTATTTAACTTCCTCCATGTTGTGAGATTCAAATAGCCATCTCCCAGCAACCTCATTTAGGTCTTCTGCATGTGGTCTTTGAAGTTCAATGGAGTTAATTCTAAGATCTTCATATTCTGGGCAGATACAAATGAAGTGTATCAGGTCTTCTTCAACTCCACATATGTCACAGTTAATTTCGCCATTTGAGAACCTGTTTCTCCATTTTAGGTTCAAAGTATTGGATCTGGCCCTGAAAAGTATCACTGAGTAGAAGGAGTTGTCGTAATCTGAGCTTTCTTCAATTCCTATTTTCCATCTTCGGTACATTTGTAGACTTTCTTTGCTTCCTATCTCTTCTTTCCATTGATGTAGGTCCCAAGCTTTTACTTTTTCAGCAATCTCTTTCTTGTCAAGCCTTTCTATTGCTACTATGTCTATCATAACTTTGTCCATGTAGCCAAGTGCAGTCTTCCACCATTTTTTCCCTTCTGCTTTCATTTTTTCAAGAATGTGCTTTAAGACTTCTTTCTTTCCTTCTGATATTGATTTCATAAATTTTAACTTGTTAGTTATTATTCTTCCCTGCATTGATGATGCTCCAATCTCTCCCCTCAGAACTGCAGTGGGGGTGTACCTAGTCCCTCCTAGTATCTTCCTGTATACTGTGTTTTCAATTGTTTGTAACTTATCTAATTCTTGTTTTGTGAAGCACATTACATTGGATCCATATAAAATAGCTGGGAGTGCCACATTTTTCCAGTACGTTTTCCCTATAAGCAGTTTGTTGCAGCTCTTCTCAATGACTGAACCTGTTTGGCTAGCCAAGGTGTGGGCCTTATTTATGAGATGCAGCTTCTGAGTCTTAAACATGTTTTTTTCATTGTTTATATATAAGCCTAGGTATTTTATTTTGTCCACCACTTTGATACCTTCAATCTCCGTTGGTGGTTGTTCCATGTTAAAATTCATGTACATTGCTTTTCTCTTTGTTTATTTCTAGACCACATTCCCCACTTATCTGTAGTAATGTCCTAATATTTGCAGCTGCATCGTTTACATTTTCTGCTAAGATCAGGCCATCATCAGCAAAGAATAGACTGTTTATTTTTATGGAACCATTGTTGAATCCCTTTTCTTTCTCCAATTCCTTAATTATTTTGTAAGTAACAAGTTTGAATAATGTAGTAGATCCTGTACACCCTTGCTTTATTCCGCTAGTAACTTCTATCTCTACATTTTCTATTTCATTTCCCAACTTAATGTAGGTTTTGTCGTCTGTATATACTTGTGCAATGGCGCTTATTATTTCATGGTGAACCTTGTACTCTTTTAGAACTCTTATCAGTGATTCCCTACTTACTGAGTCAAAAGCCTTTTTGAAATCTATAGAGACTACAATTAATGGTAGGTGTCTTCTGTATGATTCTTCCACGCAGTATTGCAAAAGAAAAAGATTATCCTCAATTCTTGCACCTTCTGTAAACCCTGATTGATTTTCCTTTATTTCATCACATATTTTAATGTGTTCTTCAATTTCATTTTTAATTAATGTCATGAATTGTTTGTAGGATGTATCAGTTAATGCGATAGGCCTTAAATCTTTTACAGTTGGATTCCTCTTTTTTTCTATCATACTTGTTATAGATGATTTCCATGATGTCGGTTTATGTTCCTTTGTTAGTTCTTTGTTGAAACAATTTGTGAGAACCTGTATACATTGTTCACTTCTGATTAATACCTTATATAGTTCTGGCTTAAGACCATCTGGCCCTGGTGCCTTCTTCCCTTTTAGCTTTTGTAAGCACCTTCTGACTTTATCAGTGGTTATGACTGGTTTGTTCATGGGTGTTATGGAGTTTTTTACTGTTATTGCCATGTCCATATGTTCTCTCAATTGTACCGGAAATTGGTGTACTCCACTTTGTATCCGTTGGTATCTTTGTTCGTTAAGTCTTTTATATTCCTCTTTCGAGTTATCGTCCCATTCTTCAGTAATTCGGTTTTCATGTTTGCAGTATATGGTTTCCCAAAATCCAGTTAATTCTTTTCCTATTTCCTCCTTTGGTATTAGTTTACCATTTTCATAATGAAGTTTAGTCTCCTTCATGGTTCTATCTACTCCCTTAAGTTTCTTTATATTCTCCCATAATTTGTTGTTTTTATCAGATTTTATTTCATCTGTTAGTTTTTTCTCATATGTTGTTATTTCTTGTGTTATAAGTTTGTGCACTTTTGTTTTTTGTTCTTTATACTGCTCCCAGAGCATATTTTTGGCATGCACTTCTGCTTCATTTCTTCTTTTCCTATTAATTTCTCTTCTTTTTTTTATCGCCTTTCTTATTTCTTCTGTCATCCAAGGTCTTTCTATCTTTTTTCCGTTTTTTTCCTCTTTCTTTCTATATGTTTTTAATAAGGTATCATCGGCTGCCTGTTTAATGATTTTGTTCATCTCTTCCAATGTATCCACTCCTTCATTTTGCATTTTATTTTCTAGGTGTTGTACATATTTTGTCATCAGATCTGGTTCTGTACTATAATATTTGATATTGCACCATCTCCCTTTTTTATAGTTAGGCCTTCTTACTTTGTTTCTTAGATATATTTGTATTAGATTATGGTCTGATAGATCAAATACTTCTTGGTTTTCATCTATTTTCATTGAATAAAAATGTTTATTCATATCATTATTAGCCAGAGCAAAATCTATGACACTTCTCATGTCACTCCTCTGCCATGTGTAGAGCCCTTCACACTCTTCAGTTGTATTTAAGAGTTTCAACTCAAACTTATCTATCCACTCTGAAACCATTTCCCCCTGTTTATCAAGTTGTTGTCTTCCCAACCATGGTAAGTGCCCATTGATATAACGACCCGGGTTTCTCGCCTTCCACGTGGACGACGGGGGAACTTCGTCTCCCCTCTGTCCCCCGTCGGCTCGAGCCCCCTAAAAATATATCAAAAACTCTCTCTCTCTCTCTCTCTCTCTCTCTTCTCTCTATATATATATATATATATATATATTATATATATATAATAATATATATATATATTATAATATATTTATATAATATATATATATATATATATGAACGTAAAATGTTCTTAAAAATAACTTCAGGAATTGCAATTTCATAACGTCTAACGGATCAGCTTTCAGCGACAAATATATTAGGGAGCAATATATCTATCGAAAGAATCGATATTTCTTGTCTCCTCAAAACGGAATATATATATATATATATATATATATATATATATATATATATATATATATATATATATATATATATATATATATATATATATATATATATATATAAAGAAAACTAGCGATAACATGAGTAAAAATGTTTTTAATTCACAAGTAAAAAGTTAAAATTTTTCTTAAAAAATGATGTTTTTCATTGACAAGTAAAAAATAAATATTTGTCTTTGCCTCGCTCTCTAATATTTTTCTTAAAAAAAGATGTTTTTCATTGACAATTAAAAAAATTAAAATTTGTCTTTCTCGTCTCGGTGCCTTGCCCTCTCGATGTACCACACTGCCAGGCGTAAGATGTTATTCACCCGTAAAAAGTTTATATTAACTAATAAATTACTAATATTTAAGGTGTTCTTAATAATAATGAAAATATTTTTGTTTCCTGCATTAAAATGTTCGCTGAATTCAAAAATGTATTCAGTTTTTTGGTAGCTATCCTAGTTTTTTAGATACAGGTGTCAGCTATTCGGGACGCTGGCCAGGACAAAGTTACTTAACGCCCACACAGAACGGGAGCTCGGATCAAAATTTTTTTTTCACAGGTAGCTTCTATGATACATAAAATTAATATTCACGGGTCTAATCTAATTTCTAGGGCCGAAATGAATTTTTTTTTTTTTTTTTTTTTTTTTTTTTACCTGTTCTTAGGGGCGAAATTATATATATATTATTTGTAAAGGTATTACATGGCAATGTAGGGGGCTCGAGCCGACGGGGAACACAGGGGGGGACGTTTTCCACCCCGTAGGGGAGGGGCCCGGAAGGAAACCCGCAGCGACACCCAGAATACCAAATAAGCAGGGGTTCCGGAGAACCCTCCCCGGAGGGGGGATAAATTAGTCCCTTACCCCGTGTTCCTCCGGAAGCCGAGAGACCACCGGGACTACCTGCCATCGGGTTGCGGGTATAACCCTTGGGGTATTCCTTTAATTAGGAAATTAAAACAAAACTATACTAGAAAGTCTATTTATTTTAACGAGTAACGTATAAAAGGTCTTAAATAGGCTTTCTCCTCATATTGCTATAATTATTAATAATTTTTTTTTTTTTTACATTTTCCTTACTAAAATTTTACCAGGGTTCCAAAAATGTATTCCTTTTCGCTGTAGCTATTGTAGTTTTTGAGATTTTTTTTTTCATTTCGACCCTAAAACCGTCTATTTATGTATAATAGAGGCTACCTGTGAAATTTTTTTTTTGAATTCCGAGCTCCTTCCGTGTGGGCGTTAAAGTAACTTTTACCCGCTGGCCCATATATATATATATATATATATATATATATATATATATATATATATATATATATATATATATATATATATATATATATATATATATATATATATATATATATATTTAAATAGAACAAAAAACAATTACTCTTTTATTGCCTTTTCTTTATCCTTGCTTTTCGTTCTCTCTATTATTATATTTAAAAACCAATGGAGGAAGGAGGTAACAAGCTCAAATTTTCGTAAATATATTTTCAAGAGGTTACAATAAATACATATTTCCCTAACAGCTAAACATAAATTTTGCATATAAAAATATAACCCTTAAA
>JABUQX010043133.1:0-7500 GCA_015478945.1 Trachelipus rathkii
TAATGAGAAACAATAACCAATGAGAAATCTTTTAAAACTTGGGGGAGGCCCCATTGCCTAACCTGCCCCTAATGGGCGCCCCATTATATAATAATATATTATATATATATTATATATACTATATTAATATATAATTAAAATTATATACATATATTATAATAATATATTAATTATATGTGGTGGGGGTGTGTTTTGGGTTTGGTGGGGTTGCACAGGAAAAAGGTACAAATATATTGAAAGTATTTCATTCCAAGAAATGGATACTTCTCTCTTTTTTATTACCCTTCGAAAGGTTTACCATTTTTTTCCTACAAACAACTTTCTCTAACCCTCATTGCATGGTCCCGGTTCAGTGTTTTTTTTGCCCTATCTTTCTCATAATCCAGTGAAAGGATTACTGAATTTTTACGAACGTAATTTTAATAAAATGCGATTATACTCTTGCCAGATCAAGTACTCCAATACACTCTTTTATTATAATATATACATTATGATTAATTTTTTGCATTTTAAGGTCAAATTAGTTAGCAGTTCTTTTCACTGAACTTTCAGAATATTTTTCCCAGACCCTAAGTTTTCCACTTTGCTTTATGTTTTAATTTTGAGGTATTTTGGGTATGGAAAACATCCCTCCCTCTTTTTTATTCTAACATATTCTTCAAATATTGACGATTTGACCTGTCGTTCATTTTCCCTTCATACCCACAATACTATTATGGAAAGTAAAAACTAAAGAAGAAATTTCCCTTTTTGACAGCCAATAAATAATTCATGTTACTTATTTTTCAAGTTTGTTCTTTCGCTCAACTTTCATCTAACATTTTAGCTTACTAATTTCTCTCTCATTAAGCTTCTATTATATTATAAGTCGCCATGAATCTTTCCATCTTTACGATTTTATTTCCTTTGCTTTTAATTCATAACAATTTTAGTAGTAAAATATGAAAAATTTTCATCCAAACTATCTTGGTTGCATTACATGTTTATGCTTTTGTTGTACTAGGGGTTTGGCGGCACACAAGTTGAGGTGGGGTGCGGTGCGAAAATTCGCGGATGCTTGGCCCCAACAAATCTTTGTATCTTTTCATTATGGTTTTTTAAACATTATTCCAAATTTTTTGAAAAATTTTTTGGTCCAACAAAGGTTTGTACCCTATTCGTCGACTTTTAATTATTTTCCTTCTTTGCATATTCTTTTTGCTAAATGAATCTTATGTAAAGTATTCACAATTTTGATTAAAAATTTTTTTCCATTTGTCTTTGTTCTTCTTCCTGTTTGTGTTGAGGTTTTGTAATCTAATCAGTTTATACTATCTTCTTGTCTTTAGTAATTCTAGTTTATAATTTGACGGTGGGTAGTTATACTTTCCCTCTTTATTTGTCATCTTCTTCGTTTTTATAGGTTTATTCTGCAACCAAGGAAATGGAACTGATGTTAAACACGGTAAAATGACTTGCCTGTAGCATTTTGCATCATATATTATTAATATTTATATCTATATATATTATATTATATTATATATTATATATTATACTATATTATATATAATAATTTATATATATTATAGAGAAGAGAGGAGAGAGAGAAAGAGAGAAAGAGAAAAGAGAGAGAGAGAAGAGAGAGAAGAGAGGAGGTTATTTTGGATACAATCATGAGAATTTATTTTGTGTTGTCGAGTAACAATCATTTAATTTTTTACTTATTGGTCAGGTAGTGGTTGGTTTTTGGTTTTTGGGCGGCTTTCACTTCTCACTGGGATTCCTTAGTGTCAAGATTCGTTTTTTAGGAAAATTATATTCCCATTATTCAGTTCCAGCTAGAGCCATTCCCCTTATCCACCCCCATCTCCTTAATGCCATTTTCTGATGATTTCCCTATTATGAGCCCATTATTTTATATTTATAAATTCTGTTATATATATATCTATATTTATTATAACTATATTTTATGTTATTAATATTTATATATAATATTATATATAATCATATATAATAAGAAGTACATCTAACACTCATAATTTTTTTCATCTTGGTCCTTTTGGTAGAATTAAATTCCCCTGTTTCGGCTGGAAAGGATTTGTAAAAAGACCATAGAACAAGATTACCTAGCTATAATAATATAAATAATATAAATATAATAAAATATATAATCAATAATGAATAAATAAAACTAATATACATAATTTATTAATTATTATTATTATTATTATAGCTGGTAATACTGACTGTCCCCTTGGCTTGATAACGAATAATTCCGAAGAAGATTTTTCGAATCCTGATCTATCTAGATGAAATGAACATTATGGAAGGTTTAATGTTTTCATTTATTTATAAGTATAATATAATATTTATATTATATTAATAATTAATATTATATATTATAATATATTATATATTTTATAATATATTCTATAAATATATATTATATGGGCTCCTATTTCCTAGGATCATAGAAAGGCATACAGCCATAATGCTAACAATTTCATCCTTGATATTTTCCCCCTAAAAGTTTTCGACTCGATATTACTAAAAGATGCATAGGTGGAAGGAAAAAAAGGCCGCCCAAAAGCCAAAACACCACTACTGACAATACTAAAAATTTTAATGTATTGACAATAAGTTAACCTTTAAAAAACTAATGATGAGAATTTATGATCCTCTCTCTCTCTTCTTTCTCTCTTCTCTCTCTCTCTTCGTCCTTCTTCTTTTCTCTTCTCTATTATATTTTTTCTATATTAATAATATTATATATTTAAATATGTATTAGTAATATATATTATTATATAATAATATAGATTAATATATATTACTGCAAAATTTGTATTTATTTTATTTTCTGTGTAATCATTTCATTTTCCTGTGGTATTGCCCCCCAGCCAGTTTTCCCTATTTAACTGAAAGATGTTTAATAGAGAAGTTAATAACTACACCGTCAAACGATAAAAATTAATAGAAGTTCTTAAAATTCTAAATAATTTTAATACTAACTGCTTTAGAAATTTACAAATTGTTTTTGAAAGTATTGGACCGTGGAAGAGATGAAATAAGACAAATCTCCAAGTGGTGGGGTGGTTTTAACAGATTAATTAGAAAAGAAGTGAAGTTATTTTCTTTATTTACAGAAGAGAAAGAAGGCTAGAAAGGGTTCCCATGATGAACCGAAATATTCCCCTTCAAATTATTTTGAAAATAATGAATAAGTTATGAAAGAAATACAAGTTGGGGTTGGCCAGCACCGGAAATTTTTTGCGCCCGCACCGCACCTCCACTTGGGGTGTGCCGGCCAAACCTATTAAAAAAAGCCATAAACCATGTACTGCACAAGGATAGTTTGGAAATGAAAAATTATTTCCCTATTTTTTTATCTGAAAAAAGTTATCCTATACTTTTACCAACAGCAACTTTATTCAGTAATTGGTTAACGGGTGGTATGGAAGAAAGAAGCTATGCGAGAGCAAATTGGAAAGTAGCTAAAAGAGTTAGAAATGAAAATAAGTGAGAGACACTTGAAAATAAGTAAAGTTTGTGGCATTATATAGTTTATTCAAGTAAGACCGATTGAATTCTAGTTTTTTTTTACGTCCCCCCAAGATGGAAATTTTGGATGTAATTGGAATTGGACAATCAGATTAATTCTAGGAAATTGTTTCATTTTATTTTGAAAGAATATGTTTATAAGAATAAAAAATTAAGCGAAGGTGGATGTAAGCAGAATTAAACTCATATAATAAGCAGTGGAACTTAAGGGGGTCTTGAAAATAATTTTTGAAAGTTTCAAAGTGGGAATTTAGAAACGCCAATATTCGATGATGAGAATCAAAAATAATCATAATTTTTTAAGATATAATTATGAAGCTAATTAAGGAAAGAGCCTCGGTTTAGTATAGAATCATTTTTGGATAGCCCAACCAGCTAAATCAGTAATCCCTCAACTGGGGGAAATTTTGAGAGAGTAGCAA
This sequence comes from Trachelipus rathkii, assembly GCA_015478945.1. Taxonomy (NCBI): domain Eukaryota; kingdom Metazoa; phylum Arthropoda; class Malacostraca; order Isopoda; family Trachelipodidae; genus Trachelipus; species Trachelipus rathkii. The sequence continues at coordinate 3,960 of JABUQX010043133.1, forward strand.
AAGGAATAATTGCTGGCAGTAGAGCTAATTTAGATTAGATAAAGTTTTTTGGTTTTGTTAGAGGGACCCTAACGAAAACAACAAAAATTAACCTTACCCTACCTAGCTCTACTACCAGCAATTACCACAAATGCCTGCAGCAGGCTCTTGATGGACATTGCTCTGAATCTACTCCTAACATTAGTATATATATTAATATATATTATATTATATATATATTATTATATATTATATTAATTATATATATATATATGATATATAATATTTTTATATATAATATATATATACGTGTTATATATATATATCTATATAATAATATATATATATATATATATATTATGATTATATATATTTATATAAAAATATATATATATATATAGTATATATATATATAAATTGTTATATATATATAAATTATTTAACATGGAAAATAAATGTTAATACTCAGGGCAGAAAAATGAACAAAACAATTTAGTTTACTTGGCCATATACCCATAAAATATTTGAAAAGAAATATGTAATATTTTGGTTGGTAGTGTATTTGAATTTTTGTTCAAAAATCATTGGATTCTAATCTGGATTCGGATTCAGATTCAGATTCGGATTCAAGCTTTTCTTATATATTGGACTCGAAACCAGTTCTCACAAACCAGATTCGGATGCAAATCAAAAATTGCCGGAGTTTAGCCCGATCACATAGTATATAATATATATATACTATATTTAATTATATTATATATGATTATATATTAATATAGTACATATATATATATATATATAGTATATATATATATTATATATTATAATAATTTATATATGATATATATATATATCGTGATATATATATTATATAGTATAATATATATATATTAATATATCATCAGATATATATATATTTATATATATATATATAATATATATATAATTATAAGTATATATATATATATGGACCAAATATGAAATTTCTAAGAAAAAATGGAATAATTTATATAAATTTCAAATCATGCTTAACTAAATTGTTTAAAGTAACATCCCGGGGATGAGAGGAGAAATCCAAGTTAAGTTTTTATCATTCAATATTTCGAAATGATGTCAGGGAGGGCAAGTTATAGTAGTCATTCAATCGTTCAATAGCATTTCTCAAGTTAGTGGCTTTCAGAAGTCTTTATGTGAAAGCTCTTTCTCTAAGCAGTAAAAGATAGGTAGAAATTGCCATATTGCTATAAGATGTAAATATTTGGAAATTTGACTGCGAAACAAGAAAACTATCAGTCTATTGGCCAATTTTGGCGAGATCTTGGGCTGTGATGCGCTTTTCAACTTCCATTAAATTCCATTCTCTGTTTTTACTAAAATCTAATCTGGGCTTTCGAATCTTCCTCGTAAATGTACACACTGTTTATCTTCTATAATGCACATGTACGGTTCGATATCACAAATTGCAAGGAAGATATAATTTCTATGTGATTTAAAAACCTCTCTCCTAATGCTGAATTAAAATCATCCAAAAATACTTATAAAATGGTTCGATAATACGGTCGTGGGTCGAGTAGGAAGTTGCGGTCTGTATTTTTGGAATTTGTAAATTCTTGGTACAGCGCAATTTCAATACCAGCTCAGATTCATATCCGGCGTACACATTCTTCAAAAATCTAAATCTAATGTTGCACCTTTCTCTGATAGCTCAGTCTTAGTTTTAACTAAAGGACTTACAAGATTTGTTCTTGACAGCGACGAATTTAATAAAAATTAATTTGAATATTTTATGATTTAATTAACGGAGATGATCTAGAAAATTTTTAGTGTCTAAAAAATTCGGGGGGGCGGCTATGGCCCCCTGGCCCCCCTAGATACGCCACTGATTATATAATATATATGATATATTATAAATAATATATATATATATATATATATATATACATGTTATCATAGGATATAGCAGCTTTAGTAGAAGAATTCGTTTAAATTTTTTTATACATAAAAAATGTATACAGTAGCACTACGCCTTAACTGTGAGTAAATATGAAGGTATAATATATGGAAGTTTAACAAGAATTCTATGAAAATATCGATATTTTTTCCGGAGAATCTTTTTTATTTCTATCTTTATCTAGGTAAAAAGTTTTAAAACATTGTTTTACTAAAATTTTATCAATATATAAATGAATAATCTAAAAAAAAAAAATAATTCATTTTAAGGACCCATTAGGTTGATGATAGTTTTTGCTCAATTATAATTCAAAAATCGACTTCTTCCACCCTCATAACCTCTTACTGATTTTTTAATGTAAAATTTAATTTTATGAACATTTGACTAACATTGCTTATAGGTAATATCAAAACCATCCATGATTTTAAAAAAATATCAATTTTTTTAGAATGTTAAACTCAACAATTACCAAATGAAGTTCCAGTCAGTTGGAGTATAAGAAGAGCCTATGATGTTTTTCTAAACTTTGAGGTTGTAACTTTTTTTCCCTAGAGATGTCATCATTTTGTTTTTATACCTACTTCATTATTTAAAAATCAGTGATGCTGGGAAGAGGCCTAACTTTAACCTTTGATTCTGGTAAACTAATTTAAATTATCACAAAATTAATATAACAATTGATAATGACTGAAGTTAAATACAGGAAAAAAATATTTAATAATACAAATAAACCTCCAAACACACAGTATACAGTAAATCCCTTAACTAAGGCACATAGGGCATCCTTCTTGAAATGGATTAGCAAAATCCAAATATTTTCAAACTTTCATTTAAAAAAGTAAAAGAAATGGTCTAGAAAGCTAAACCAACTTAATTTTTAAATACAATAACTTAAACAAAGAGAGATTAAAGGTTAAATCTAGTTTTAAGAGAAATGTAAGCAAAATCAAATGAATTGATGCAGAGAGGATGGGTGGGGATACAAACATATATTAATTAAGGGAAGGATAATTACAATAAAAATAAAGTATGAAAATACAATTACGCATTGAAAATAAAAGCAAAGAAGCAAGATATCTTTCATTTTTATGAGTTTGGGTAGGGTTTTATGATCATTCAGGTCACCCATAACAAAGGGCTTCGAAGTATGTCCACATTTTTATTTTATTTATTATAAGGGCGTGGTAAAGCCTTAACATCGGCACCACTTAACAAATATTTTTGATGTTAAAAAAACTTTGTATTTAAATCATAAAATTATTATAAGAATTAAAAATAAAAGTAAATAATTTAATAAAGTAAATGAAATATATAGTATAAAATAATATAGAAGAAATAATGGAGAAAAATGAAATGGAAAAATAAGTAAATAGATGTAAAATAAATAGAACATATATATAATAAAGTTCAAACATAGTTATGAAACATATTTAAACAATATAAAACAAGAAATAAATAAACTTGAAAATAAAGAAAATGAAATAAGCTAAAGTCTGATAAGAATAATTCCTTGCCTGAGGTAGTCATTATTTTAAATATAATAATAGGTTTACTATTTAAATAGAAAAGAATCAAAAAAAAAAATAAAAAAAAAATAAAATAAAATAAGAT
>JABUQX010043133.1:12500-25826 GCA_015478945.1 Trachelipus rathkii
TGACTGCCTTCATTATAAATACATCTAGGAAATTGCTATATACATAAAGCATTTTAAACTTAAATTATGAAGGATTTCAAACAACCATAACAGTATTTCACACACCGAATTTCGAGTTCCTGCACTTCTAGTATTTTTCGTACCAAAAAAAAGAAAATCTACTGCATAAAAATTACTACCAAAATTTTAGACCTGACAGACTTCATAAGCTAAAGCAACTTTATAACTTTAATTATGAAAGGATTTCAAACACCAATTACGATATTTCCAGACAGCACACCAATCGAAATAATATCTGCCGGGTCGACACCAATATTAGGGGTATTCCGTGCAATAGGACATGTCATGCTAGAAGTGCTAGAAAAAGCTGAAATTTGTAAAATATGTTCCCTTTTAAAGGCAATTAAATGTATAATTAGGAAATAACCAAAATGTTAATGTTATGGGGAATAAATCCCCTCAAATCGGAAATAAGCATTCAAAATACACTAAGTATTTGAAAATATGCCAAAAATTACTCAAAATTCTAAGTTATGACCAAAACCTAATCCAGCAGGTCATCCTATAAAGATAATTAAATGAAGCGATTTCAACACACCATATACAGTAATTTCCACACACCTCGAAATTTCGAGTTCATGCAGCTTCTAAGTATTATTCGTGACCAAAAAAAAAAATCTACTGCCTATAAAAATTACTCACCAAAATTGGAGAGCTGACAGACTTCATGCTAACGGCCATTTTATAACTTAATTATGAAAGATTTCAACAACCATAACAGTATTTCCACACAGCTCGAAATTTTCGAGTTTCTGCACTTCTAAGTAATTTTCGGTAACCAAAAAAAAAATCAACATGCTGCAATTACCATAAATTTAAGACATGACAGGACTTCATGCTAAAACTCGGCATTTTAATAAACTTAATATGAATGGATTTCCAACAACCGTAACAGTATTTCACACACCCTCGAAAATTTTCGAGTTCTGCACTTCTGAGTATTTTCGTATCAATAAAAAAAATCTACTGCTAAAATATACTTATGCCAATTTTAAGACCTGACAGACTTCGTGCTAACGGCATTAGTACAGATTTCTTTTGAAGATTTCACCACCAACCATCAACAGATATTTCCACACACCTTCGAAATTTTCGGTTCTTGCTACTTGTAAGTATTATTCGTACCAAAAAAAAGATGTCTATCTGCCGTAAAATACCCAAAATTTAAGACCTGACAGACTTCATTATTACGACATTTTTAACTAATAATAATAATGGTTTCAACAACCATAACAGTAATTCCACACACCTCGAAATTTATTCGAGTTCTGCACTTCTAAGAATTTTCGTACCAAAAAAAAAAATCTACTGCGTCTAAAATTAATGACCAAAATTTAAGACCTGACAGACTTCAGGCTAACCGCATTTTATAACTTAATTATGAAGGATTTCAACAACCATAACAGTATCTCCACACACCTCGAAATTTTCCAGTTCTGCACTTCTAAGTATTTTCGTACCAAAAACAAAATCTACTGCTGCCAATTGACTCCAAAATTTAAAGGAACCTGAACAGACATTCATCTACTGGCAATTCTATAAATCTAAATTATGAACGGATTTCCACAACCATAATAGTATTTACATCACAAAAACCAGTCCGAAAATTTTCGAGTTCGCAGAAACTTCTAAGTATTTCGTAACCCAAAAAAAAAATCTACTGCTGCCAATTACTCGACCAAAGATGTTTAAAACCACATGACAGACTATCATGCTAACATGGCATTTTAATAACTAATTATAAGGATTTCCCAACAACCATACTACAGTAATTTTCCACACGCCTCAAAAATTTCGAGTTCTGCACTTCTAAGTATTTTCATTATACCAAAAAAAAACTTTTTCTAACTTACATTTCGATTACTCCAAAATATAAGACCTGACAGACTTCATTGTAACGCTTTATTTATAACTTATATTAATGAAAATACCGTATTTCTTAATACATGTATTTCCCACACCCTCGAAATTTTCGAGTTCTGGACTTATCTAAGTATTTTCGTACCAAAATAAACAAAAAAAAAATCTAACGGCTGCCAATTACTCCAAAATTTAAAGCACTCTGACAGAGTTTCATTCTACACCATAATAATAATACACGTAATTATAGCAAGGATATAATCAAACTAACCACATAACAGTATTTCCACACGACTCAGAAATTATTCGAGTTCTGCACTCAAGTATTTTCGTATCCAAAAAAAAAAATCTACTGCTGCCATTACTGCCAAAAATTAAGACCTGACAGACTTCATCCTAACGGCATTTTATTTATAAGTTAAATATAAAGGATTTCAACAACCATAAAAGTATTTCCAACACACCTTGAAATTTTCGAGTTCTGCACTTTGTATTTTCGTACCAAAAAAAAAATCTAATCTGCTTAGAGTTATGGTTGTATAGACTCTAAACTATAACTTCATGCATAAGGCATTATTAATAACTTAATTAATGAAGGATTTCAAACAACCATAAACAGTAAATATATCCAAACCCACCTCGAAATTTCGAGTTCTGCGCACTTAACTAAGTACTTCAGTACCAAAAAGAAAAAAACCATACTGCTAGCCAAACATTAACTACCACAAATTTAAAGACCTGAACGACTTCCATAAGCTAACGGCATTTTAATAAAAACTTAGAATTATGAAGATTTCACAACCATAGAAGTATTTCCACAACACCTCGAAAATTTTCGAAGTTCTGCACTATCTAAGTATTAAATTCGTACCAAAAAAAATCGACTGCTGCCATTACTCCAAAATTTAAGGACATACAAACTTTTCAATGCTAACGGCAATTTTAATACTTATATTATGAAGGATTTCAACAACCATATCAGTATTCCACAACCACCTCGAATTTCGGTTCCTGCAGCTTCTGAGTATTTTCGTAATCCAAAAGAAAATCTAACTGCTGCCAATTAGACTCCAAACAATTTAATGACTTGAAAATAGGCGGAGAGGAGGAACAGAGACATTTAAATAACCTTAATTATGAAGGATTTCATACTAACCACTAACAGTATTCTCCACCACAGACCCTTAACAACATAATCGGAAATTTTCGAGTTATCTGAGACAACATCAAGTATGTTTCGAGTATAACCAAAAAAAAAAAAAATCATACTGCTATGCCAATTACTCCAAAATTTAAGACCTGCCAGACTTCATGCTAACGGCATATTTATAACTTAATTATGAAGGATTTCAGCAACCATAACAGTATTTCCCAACACCTCGAAATTTTCATTGCACACACTTCCTAATATTTGTATGTATCCAAAAAAAAAAATCTAAACTGCAGCCAATTACTACCAAAATGTTAAGACCTGACTAAGATCCTGCCCTAAGGCATTTTATAACGATTAAATTACTTGGAAAGGATTCTCAAAGCAACCATGGACAGTAATTTCCAACACACACTCTCGAAAATCAGTATCTGGCACTTCTAAGTATTTCGTATCCAAAAAAAAAATCCTACTGCTGCATTTTCCAAAATTTAAGACATGACAGACTTCATGCTAACGGCATTCTATAACTTAATTATGAAGGATTTCAACAAACCATAAACAGTATTTTCCAAAACACTGACACCCTCGAGAATTGCTATATCGAGTTCTGCAGCTTCTGAGTATTTCTGTAAATCAAAAAGAAAATCTACAACACTGCCAATGCTCATCACGCCATTACTCTTCCAATTAAGAACTTGACAGACTTCATGGTAAACCGGCAATTTTAATAAACTAATTATGAAGGATATCAAATCAACCATAAACAAGAGAGTTGCTAGCCCTTTCTACTACTCCTGACAGAGAAGCTCCTGTATTTCGATAATAACAAAAATTATACATTTATACTGCTGTCAATTACTCCAAAATTTAAGACCTGACAGACCTCATGCTAACGGCATTTTATAACTTAATTATGAAGGATTTCAACAAACATAACAGTATTTCCACACACCTCGGAAATTTTTCAGAGTTCGGTCACTCCTAGTATTTTTCGTACCAAAAAAAAAATCACTGCTCGCAATTAAACTCCAAAATTTTAAGACAAGGAACACTTCATCAAACTCATTTTATATACTTATTATAACCACACACAAGAAAGGATGTTATAATGTTCTGTCAACACCATATAAAATTTTCGAGTATCACTGCACGTTAAATCTAAAGCTCAGTAGTTCACGAGAGATACAAAAAAAAAAATCTACTAGCTACGCACAACTTAAACATCACCAAAAATTAAATCGAGGTAGTGTGGAAATCCACTTGTTATGGTCTATGTTTGAAAGAATTTTCCTCATAATAGATAATATAAAAAATGCCGTTAAGCATGAAGTCTGTCCAGGTCTTAAATTTTGTGAGAGTAATTTACGCACAGAAATAAGATTTTTTTTATTGGAAGTACGAAAATTTAACTTACAAGTGCAGAACTTTACAGAAATTTCGAGGTGTGTGGAAACTCTGTTATGGTTGTTGATATCCTTCATAATTAAGTTAGAATAAAATGACGTTGCATAGATAATCTGTCAGGTCTTTAAATGTTTGGAGATAATTGGCAGCAGTAATTTTTTTTTTTTTTGTAAACGAAAATCTTATAAGTGCAAGGACTACGAAAATTTCACTGAGATAGCTCATGCGAAATAACCTTAAGTATGTATCAAACCTCCGTCATAATTTAAAGTTATAAAAATACAGGAACGCATAAACAAGGAAAGTCGTAAATTTTGGAAGTAGAGTGGCAGCAGTAGATTTTCTTTTAGATTATCCGATTAAAAATACTCAGAAAGTTGCAGGAAAACTCAAAATCTTTTAACGAAGAAACGGTGTGTGGAAAATACTGTTATGTGATCGTATCGAAATCCTATCATATTAATTAAGATTATAAAAATGCCGAGTTTAGCATGAAGTCTGAATCAGTCTCAAATTTGGAGTATAATCATCGAGCAGCACTACATTTATTTCTCTGGTACGAAAAAATACGTTAGAAGGTGGGCAGAAACTCGAAATTTCATGTGTGGAAATACTGTTAGGAGTTAGTTGAAAAATCCTTCATATTAAACTTAGAATAAATGCCGGTTAGCATTGAAGTCTGGTGCAGGTCTTAATATTTTGGAGTATATTGGCAGCAGTAGATTTTTATCTAATATTTTGCGTCGAAAAATACCTTACAGGACAGAAACTCGAAAAACTATTCGAAGAGTGAATGTGAATACTCGCTTATCCGGATGTTGAATATCCTTCATAATTAAGTTATAACAATGCCGTTTAGCTATGACAGTCTGTCACAGGTCTAAATTAATTGGAGTAATTGGCATAAGCAGTAGATTTTTTGATATCTTTTGGTACGAAATACTCTAGAAGTGCAGATACTCGAAAATTTCGAGGTGTGTGGAAATACAGTTATGGTTGTTGAAAATTCCTTCATAATTAAGTCACACACACACACACACACTACTGTGTGCAGGGCCGGATTAAGACCCTTAGATTTCTTTTTGATACAACGAAAATACTGCAGAAGTGCAGATAACTCGAAAATTTCGAGGTGTTGGGAAATACTGTATGGTTGTTGGAATCCTTCATAATTAAGTTATAAAAATGCCGTTAAGCTAATGAAGTACTGTCATGATCTTCAAAAAAATATTAGGAGAGTATATTAAGCAAGCAGTAGATTAATAATAATCTGGTAACGAAAAAAACTATACGCAAAGCCTGCAGAGAACATTCACCGAGAAAATTCGAGGTGATGTGGAGATACTGTACTATACGGATTGCTTCGCAAACATAAGTACTTATAAAAATGCCAGAGTCACGCAAAAGTATGCTCCAGAGATCCTTAAATTCTTGTTACGCCAGTAATTGCAGCAGTAAGAATTATTTTTTTTATGTAATACGAAAATACTTAGAACTGCTAAGACCTCGCAAAATTTTGAGTGTGTAGAAAATTACTAGTTATGGATTTAGATGAAATTCTTATTAATTAAGTTTTAAAATGCCGTTACCGCAATGAAGTCACTGTCAGGTCTTAAATTTTTTGGAGTAATTGGCAGCAGTAGATTTCTTTTTTGGTACGAAAATATACTCTAGAAGTGTTCCACGAACTCGGGAAATCTTCGCAGTGATGTGTGCAGACATACTGATAGAAGTTGTTGAAAAATCCTTTATAATATAAGTCAATTAGTAAGAAAATGACGTCTGGATGAAAGCTACTGTTCACAAGGTCTTAACACTCTACTTCGGAGAGAATTGGCACGCAGCACGATTTTCTATCTTAATATGTGTACGAAAACATAACATTTAGAAGTAGCAAGAACTCGAAACCATTACAGGTGTGGGAAATACTGTGTATGGTTGTTGAAATCCTCCATAATTAAGTATTTAAATGACGTATGAAATGGAGTCTGTCGGCCTTTAATAATTTCCTTCATAATGCAGATAGATTTTTTTTTTTTTAATACAAAAAGAAAGTTATTTGATGTTCATTTCTCTACCATTCGAAGGTGTGGTGGAATACTGGTTAGGTTGTTGAAAATGCCTTCATTAATTAACGTTATAAAATGCCGTTAGCATGAAGTCTGTCAAGTCTGTCTTAAAATTTTTGTAGAAATTGGCAGCAGTAGATTTTTTTTGGTACGAAAAAAAACTTAGAAGTGCAGAACTCGAAAATTTCGAGCTGTGTGGAATTACTGTTATGGTTGTTGAAATCCTTCATAATTAAGTAATAAAATGCCTTTAGCATGAAGTCTGTCAGGTCTTAAAATTTTGGAGAATTGCAGCAGTAGATGATTTTTCTATTTATATCATGGTACGAAAAATCCCACCTATGAAGTGCAGAACTCGAAAAATTTCGAGGTGTGTGGAAATCCTGTTATGGTTGTTGAACATCCAGTTCAAATAATTAAAAGTTATAACAAATGCATTCTATCTGAAGTCTGTCAGGCCTTAAATTTTTGAGTAATTGGCAACCTGTAATAAATTTCCTATTTGGACGAAAAAGCTACTTAGGAAAAGTTGCAGAATCTCGAATTTCAGAGGCATGCTGTTGAATTAACCTGTTATAGTTGTTGAAATCCTTCATAATAAGTTATAAAAAATGCCCGTAGCATGAAGTCTGTCAGGTCTTAAATAAATCTATGGCAATATTATATTAGCTGTAGTAATTATTTGCTAGATGTAATATAAAATGGAGCAATATGACAAACGAGAATATACTCAGAAAACCTTATCCCGGAGAGGTGTTGGGGAAATACTAAGATTATAGGTATCGTAGAAATCCTTCATAATTAAAAGTTATACTAAAATGCCCGTAGGCATGCAAAAGCCTACACAGTCTTAAATTTGGAGTAATATAATTAGCAGTAATATTTCACTTATTTGAGAAGTCAAGCCGAGGCAACAAAAATACCTTTACAAGTAGACGACTACGAGAAATTTCGAAGTGTTGATGAAATCACATATGTTTATGGTTTGAAAATCACTTCATATAAAGTGGTGATAAACATCCAGTAATAGTCTTGAAGCCTGTCAAGAGTCTTAAAAATTTGGAGTACAATTTTTAGCAGTAGTTATATTTCTCTGGACTTAAAAAAAAATATCTTAATGTTCAGAACTCGAAATTTTCGAGGTGTGTGGAAATACTTTGAACGAAGCATTAGTATTGAAAAAACTTGGTCATATATTAACAAACACATATTCCAAAATTTACCAAACGCAATTGACCTAGATTACACAACAAAACGCACCATAAGAAAGTCTGCATCCTGGATGATCTCTATTACGACATATCATTAACTTGCTCAGAGCTCAAATTGGCAAGCAAGTAGAGAATAATACTATCCTAATCATCTTAATGGATAAGGCGAATTAACAATTAAACTTGTATAAGCCACAAGAAGTCGCCAGAGAAATCTTACAAACTTTCTGTTACAATAATTTCATATTCTTACTTATTAGTTAAGGTTATAGTGTAGTGTTGGTAAAAACATAAACCTTTTCACTGTTCTAGAACTGGAAAATTCGTAATCAAAAACATCAACATACTTGATGATCCAGTATATCCAACAATAGGTAAAACGTTTATAAATGCACGAACTACGACCACAAAAATGAGTCTTGTCAGCATACTACGATTAAACTGTTGGAGCTATTTAAATAGAGCATGAAATTAAGCATTAAAATTAATATTATTTTTGATATGAGTCACGTACACGCCAAAACATATACTAAGATAGATGCGGCGAACGTACGCATACAGCATCAAACAGAGTATAAGACTACTAATTCGGCACCATCGTTTTGACCATAACAGCAATACAAGCTACGTTGTTATGCGTTGTTGAATATCCTAGACGATCCCTGACTACCGCAACTACTCATTAACATCTAAAAATGCCTTTTAATAAATGACACAGAGAGATATTAGGAGATGAATATGCAAGACTCTCGAAATCAAATGTACTTAAACATTCTTTGAAAGTAATATATCCGCGACAAACAGCATACCAGACAGTGTCTCAAAAGATATCTTTTTAATTTAATGTATCTATGACGCATAATTAGTACACAACTACATTAGATAGAAGTGTGACGAGCACGTCAAGATAGACGGCGAAAAACTATAAAATCGAGGCTAGCAATGCCGAAAACTGGAACACAATCACATAAATATACTCCGTTATAAATAGTTGCTTAGAAATCCATCTCAACTGAATTCAAATAGCATTCCAATAACTACACGAAAACAAAATACGACCGATCTATACACGCACACTAAGTACTGACCTACAAAATCGTCCTTTAAACATGTATATATCTGAGGAGCACAAGTAACACAAGAGTCCGAGCCAGAACACACGTAGGATTACACAGTGCTATTTAAAATTATTAATATAAACTAGGATACACAAACTAATTTTTCTTAATTAATAATGATCTATATATGCAACGATCCGTAGCAGACAATTCTATCCACCACAAATCAATAGCAACACTCAACCGTTCCACATTACTTACAAAGGAATGAGTCCGAATATCATATTAAACACGAAGGAAAGGATGGTAGTGGAAATACTGAAAGCGCCTATAAAATATGGATAACTGGCGTAACTAAGAACTAACCTACTCTTTCATAATTAGTTATATAAAGCCTGTTACATGAAGTCCTGTTCAGGTCTAAAATTTGGAGTATTTTAGCAGTAGTTTTTTTTTTGTACGAAAAAATACTTAAGATAGTCAGAACTCGAAAATTTCGAGGTGTGGAAATACTGTTATGGTGGTTGATATCCTTCATAATTAAGTTAAAAAATGCCGTTAGCATGAAAGTCCTTCATGGGGGGGAGGGGGGGGGGTCCTTAAAATTTTGGAGTAATTGGTAGCAGTAGGTTTTTTTGGTACTAAAATACTTAGAAGTGCAGAAGTCGAAATTTCGAGGTGTGTGGATATACTGTTAATCCTCTTGGCGGCAAATATCCTTCACAAACCTAAGTCAAAAATGCCGTTAGCATGAAGTCTGTCAGTTCTTAAATTTTGGAGTATAAGGCAGCAGTATAAGACTTAATTATTTTTGGTACGAAAATACTTAGGAGTGCAGAACTCGAAAATTTCGAGGGGGGGAGATATATTTTAAACATATCGAGAGAGAGTATGGTTTAATGACAAGATCCGTTCATAATTAATGGTTAAAAAAAATGCGTAATGCATGAAGTTGTAGGTCTTAACTTTTGGAGATCACATGGCGAGCATAGATATTATTATATTTTAGGTTACGAAACAATACATTAGAAGTGCAGAACTCGAACAAAATTCCGGTATAGTCATCGTGGAAAAATAACGTATATGGCCGTGATATAAAGACACATCCTTTAATCAGGTAACAACCCTATAACAGTCCATTCACTAAAATCAAAAAGAAAAATGCTCGAGAGGCTTAAGACAATTGAAAGTTCTGGTCTAGTGTCTTAACAACTACTCTTGGTGGAGAGAATAAATGGCTGAAGCACCAGGTATGCTAGATATTTTATTGATTTCTCCGTACGCAAAATACTGATAGAAGTCGCATAGATAAAATGAAGCTAGAAGGGGAGAGGAGTGGGTGCAGAGGTGTTAATGCAATATAACCATACTTGTCAATGACCTTTTAAATTTGCCCATGAAACTATCATACCCACTTACCTAATATGATACGAGCTTATCAAAAATGAGTCACAACTGGTTTACCCAGAACCAGCTTACAGGCGCAGAGTCATGAATCAAGGTCTCCGGTGACAAATAATATCTACGTATGGAAAGGAGATAATGATTGGCACTGACAGTAGAATCTAAATACGTTTGTTTTGAGTTAATCTAACCAAAGTAAAAACCCACAGTGCCAGAACATCGAAAAATATCTCAGGTGATGTGGAAATCGTTATGGTTGTTGAAATCCTTCATCACGAATTAATACTTATATAAATGCGCTGTAACAAAGCATTGAAGTCTAGTCATGGTCTTAAATTTTGGATAATGCAGCGAGTAATTATTATGTTACTTTATTCAAACAAAAATAATCTCAAGTATCAACAAGCGATTTTAATGAATTTCAAAATGTTTATACAAATAAATGTATACAAAGTGTATGCAAATTCATTCATAAATTAAGTGTATCAAATGCACGTTTAGACGCTACGAAAAAGTCTGTCATGTCAATAAAATTTAGAGTAATATGGGCAGCAGTAGACCGATTTTTTTTATTGGACGATAATATACTTAGAAGTAGCAGAATCGAAAATTTCCGGAGTAGTGTGGAACATACTGTTAGTGATTTGTTGACATCCTCACAATATCAGTTATAAACATGACCGTTACGCTATGAAAGTCCTGTCAGGTCTTAAATTTTGGAGTAATTGACAGCAGTAAAGGAATATATTGGTACGAAAAATAAACTGAAAATACGAAGAGAACTCGCGAAAATTTCGAGGTGTGTGGAAATCCTGATCATGGTTAGTTGAAATCCTTACAAAAATTATAAGTTATACAAAATCCGGTGTAGCCATGACGTCTGGTCAGGTCTGTAATTTGGGTGAATTTTTAGCAGTAGAATTTTTTTTGGTAACGATAAATACTTAGAAGTGCAGAACTCGAAAATTTCGAGGTTTGTGGAAATACTGTTAGGTTGTTAAATTCCGTCATTAATTAAGTTATAAAATGCCGATAGCATCATGAAGGCTGTCAGGTCTTAAATTTTGGAGTAATGTTAGCAGTAGAAGTTTTTGTTTTTCGGTACGCAAATACTTAGAAGTGCAGAACTAGAAAATTTCGAGGTGTGTGGAAATACAGTTATGACGGCGAAATCTTCAGAAATTAATGAATTCCGAACTTTAAGAAATGCCGTCAGCTGATGAAGTCCTGTCTAGGGTCTCTTCAAATTTTGGAGTAATTGGCAACCGTAAGGAATTTTTATTTGGTACGATAAAAATCAACTTAGAAGTACCGCACACAGGGAAGCTCGAATAAAATTTCGAGGTTGTTGGAAATAAAAATTCATTCGGCTGTCTTATAAACATCCTTCAATAATTAGTCTAGTTCAGAAATGCCGTTAGCAAGTACGTTCCAGATATAATACTAATATTAAATTTATATTAGAGAGAGAGATCTAAGTTCTTCTCGACAATAAACATGACCGGGAACCCAAGAGGGTAAGTACCATTAAGGTAGAGATAACATGCACCAGCAGAGATATACCTTCAAGACAGTTCACCAGAATCCTTACTAGTGAAAAAGACTCATAGGTCGAGGTGATGGTTGGATATAAACTGACTCCTGTATCATTTATAGTTAAGTGCTCCCTATAGAACTGGGAACCTTATCAAAATATAAGAACTCTATACGATAAAAAATGGCCTACTAAGCAGGAGATTATTTGTCAGATTCTTACAATTTGTTGGAAGATCTAGAGTTATGTTATAAGGCAAAGTCTAGATACAATAGCTTAACCCGTTTTGGATCAGCGAAAAAATACTTAAGAAGTGCAAGATGACTCAAAGAAAATAATATCGATGGTGTGTGGAAATACTGTTTATTGTTGTGTTGAAAATTATTCTAAGTATTTATAAAATGCCGTTTGCATGAAGTCTGTCAGGTCCTTAAATTTTGCGAGTATTGGCCAGCATAGATTTTTTTTGGTAACGTAAAATAAACTATAAGAGTGCAGACTCGCACTCCGAGAAAAAACTTCGAGGTGTGTGGAAATACTTTTATGGTTGTTGAAATCCTTCTTAATTAAGTTATAAAATGCCGTTATCAAAATCTGTCAGGTCTTAAATTTTGGAGTAATTGGCAGAGTAGACTTTTTTTTTCTTTGGTACGAAAAATATAGAGAGTGCAGAACTCGAAATCAGAGGTGTGGTGAAATACGTTATAGGTGTTGAAATCCTTCATAATTAGTTTAAAAATGCCTGCTAGCATGAAGTCTGTTCAGGTCCTTAAAATTTTGGAGTAATATGGCACACGAAAGTAGATTTTTTTGGGTAAAACGAATATACTTAGATAAGTGCAGAACTCGAAAATTTCGAGTTGTGTGGAAATACTGTTATGGTTACTTAATTACTTTAAGTTTATAAAATGCCTTTTGCATGAAGTCTGTCAGGTCTTAAATTTTGGAGTAATTGGCAGACAGTAGAATTTTTTTTTGGGTAGCGAAAATACTTAGAAATGCAGAACTCGAAAAATTCGGGTGTGTGGAATATACTGTTATCGGTTGTATGAAATCCTTCATATTAAGTTTTAAAATGCCGTTAGCAATAGAGTCGGTCAGGTCTTATAGCCCGAAATCATGCGTGCAGCAGTAGAGTTTTTTTTTTGGTACGAAAATAACTTAATGAAGTGAATGAATCTCGAAAATCGGTGTGTGGAAATAACTGTATGGTTGTTGAAAAATCTATGATTATTAAGAGTTATAAAATGCCTGTGCTAATTGAATCTGTCAGGTCTTAAATTTTGAAGTAATTGGCAGCAGTAGTTTTTTTTTTGGTAAGCGAAAAAAATTAGAAGTGCAGAATCTCGAAAAATTTTCAGGTACTGGTAGAAATACTGTATATGGTTGTGTGAAATCCTTCATAAATTAAGTTATAAAACCGGCGAGTAAGCATGAAAGTCTATGTCAGGTCTTGTAAGATTTAGGATGTACTTTTATAAGCAGTAGATTTTTTTTTTTGGTACGAAAATACTTAGAAGTGCATAAAGCGAAAATTCGAGGTGTGTGGAAAATACTGTTAATGTTGTGTGAA
>JABUQX010043134.1:0-7500 GCA_015478945.1 Trachelipus rathkii
ATATATATATATATATATATATATATATATATATATATATATATATATATATATATATATATATATATATATATATACATACGTATATATATATATATATATATATATATATATATATATATATAGGTTTTTGATGATGACTGTATGCTGCTGCTGCTGCCTTATTATCAGTAAGTAGAAACCTCTTCTCATTTGTCCAGTCACTCTTTATTTCAGGGACGTCTTCTCAACACTCTTATGTGCAAATGGATGATTTTGTATATATTTATTTTTCATTTTGTATATTATTTTCTACTTATATTTTCATTTTTTTATGATTTATATTTAATGATTTATGATTTAGATTTCGATTGGTTTGTGGTTAGGTTATATTGTACATAATTGTAACATTAACCTCTGCCTGCCCTTAACCGTTGCTATACTCATTGTGTGGTCCCAGTTTCACGTTAGGTATGGATGTGTTTATAGAGTAGAGAATTGAAGAGACAGTTGAAAATTGAGAAAGGTGTGCCTTCAACTAAATATCATTTTTATTAATCGGGAGACATTTTACCCCGGAAATAAAAAAAAAATAAAAAAAAAATAACGCTTTTAAAAAAATTAAAATTGTTAAAATTGTTGAAAAATTACAGTTTTGATAAATCAAAGATGCGGCTTACTCCCGGGTGAGACGGAAGGTTAGCAAATGTTGAATTTTTTTAAACTAACGAATACCCTCGGGTAAGCAAGAACGATGGATAGAGTCAGGGTTTCTCGGCCTCAGGGACGACGGGGGTGACCTCTTTCCCTCCGTCGGCTCGGCCCCTAAAAGGATATAAAAAGGAAAATATATTTTCTCCAAAGCGCAAAAAAGTGGTATTGGCAACTTTGCTCTCGAGACTAATGCAGGTTTCAAGGTCAATCAGGCGTGCACTATTTCAGGTCTAAGATTTTTACTAATATTTAAAGAGTTATTAATAAATATTAGACTAAAATAAATTTTTTTAAGTTTCTTCGATGAAATTAATTCCTAAAATCAAATATATTTATTTATTTTCCTGTAGATGTTATAGTTTTTCTAGTTACATGCCTGAATTTTTCGGGGATTAACTACGGCGTATATATATATATATATAATATATATATGTAGTATAGCAACATATACTCTTTATCTTCTTGCTATGCTGCTGCTGCTAACATATATAATATAATATATATATATATATATTAATAATATATATACATATATATATATATATATTGATGATGATGATATGTGTGTGTGTGTGTGTGTGACTGTGTGTGTGTGTGTGTGTGTGTGTGTGTGTAATGTGTTGTGTATATTGCGAATATTTGTTGTTCACATAATTTGAATTATATGCGATGTAGATAATTATCTAACTGGAATAACATTGTAAGTAAATTAATAAGCAAAACGAGTTAAATTGAAACTTCACGAGGGTGTAATAATTATTTTGTAAGAAAGTTTAATCTTTTGTTCCTGGTGAGATCTTCATTTCTGGTTAGTCCGTTAAAGTGTTTCTTGAAAAGGAAATTTTTATCCAAATAAATTTGAAACTTTTCCAATTCAGAAATGCTTCATTAAATTATATTGTTATGTGAATTAATATACATTTAATAGTTTTATATTATTAAAGCGTTGTCGTACACTTCGAGAGGTACCTACAGTATTTTAGATAATAGTCCCAAAATTAGGTTGATCAGTATTATCTGTACAAGAACAAAAATTTAAATATATTGAAATTCCAATCAGTATTGTGTTGATTGTGAAATCTTTGTCAAAATTACATGTTTTTCTAAATATCAACGAATTTGAGGTATTTGTTGATTTACAGTCAACACGTTAAAATTTTAATAACATTAATTATACTTCAATTTGATTTTTGAAGGTTACATTTATGTTGCTATTCCGATATTTTTAGAAATTTTTATAAAGTATATAATTAATACAAATATATAAAGAAATGCCATAGACACTATCGTATTTGCCTAAGATATTTGATAACTAATTTTTCTTAAAAATATAAATATTTAATTTAATGACTATTAACTTGTAATTTAACTTAACATTTTTATTAAATCTTTCATTGACCAATGATACAAACAAGACTTTGAATTCATCTAAATACAAAGCAAACTTTTTATTACCCACAAGGGACCAATTCTTCCTTAAATAAACAATAAATGGTCAAAAATTTTAGATTTTGAATCTATAATTACAGTAACGTCCTGATGACAAATAAAATTTACTAATCGTATATATATATATATATATATATATAACCAATATATCTATATATATATATATATATATATATATATATATATACTTTATCTTCTTTATATATATAACCAACATATATATATATATATATATATATATATATATATATATATATATATATATATATATATATATATATATATATATATATATAGTAACATATATACAGCATATATAACTTAATATATATATATATATATATATATAACCCAACTTATATATAACTATATACTTCTTCTTCCCAACTGCTGCCATATATGAAGCGGCTTCTCACTTACTGGAGAGTCTTTACTCTTTTATAAATACTTCTTATAGAAAAATATATATAATTTCGTATCGTCAACTATACTAGATTTGCAATTAACAGTTCCTTTTATACATATTTCTTTCCACCATAATAAAATTTTTTGCAAATAACTTTTAATGATATATATATATATATAATGTAATATATGTATGTATATATAATATATATGTATATATATATATAATAATAATGTAATAATAGCTTAATATTAATATTAGTAACAATATACAACCAATACCAGTAATAATAATAATAATATGTACATTGCTTAAGTACTAATGTAACTATTGTTATTATATCTTAACATAATAATAGCCAGCAGCCAATGCCAGCTAGTAATAACAATGTACGTAATAGCATATAGCACATTTAACTCTTATATAGCGCTATCCCAATTATCATAACCTTCTTAGCATAATAATAATATGCATATGTAGCTAATAATATATGTGCCAACAATCAGCACCAACCAACCTTGTAATAACTATCTTCGCTGTATATCTGCCACCACTTGCTATATATATATTAGAGAATGTAGCGGATGGCGATTTTCACTATCCGCAGTTGCAGAGATAGTTAAAATCACAGAATCCGCGGATTTTGGATGCGGATGGGAATAGTTAAAGTTTTTAGAGTCTTAGCCGCAGGTACTTCATATATATATATATATATATATATATAACCAACTATATATAACTTATAACATATATATATATGCTTGCGAGTTCTTTGCTGTATATATATATATATATATATGCTGCTGCTCTATAATATATATATATATATACTGCTTATGTCGCAACTGACTTGTATGTAATATGTATATTAGCCAATAACTTAATATCATATAACATAGCCATCCAGCTAACCTTATGCTGTATGTAATAACCAACCCAACAACATAATAGCAACCTTAACATATATCTACCACTATTTCTGCTGTCGCTGCTCAACAACAATAATATATATATATATATAATATATATATATAATTGCCGAGACAGAATAAGAATGAGATTCGCATATCAGAAAATGAATGTTTAAATCATGTATAAATAAGCCAAAAATATGTCACACGCACAACATAATAATAAATTTCTATTCTTAAAGTTCAGGTAAATAAATAAATAAATAAATATATAAATAAATATAAAAAAATGAATAAAAAATATGCTAAAAAAAATGTTTGTAATAAGTTAATTTTAATGAAAATTAAATAAATAAATGAATGTAAAAAATTTGAATTATTAAAAAATATAAAAACAATTAAAAATAGAAATATATAAAATAATAATAAAAAATGTGATAAAGTAATAAATAAAAAATAAATAAATAAATAAATAAATAAATATATACCTTTAATTAACGTGGAGTATTTTCTTTTTAAAATTTTATTTTTGTCCCAACAATATACAACCAAATAACAATATTTTACATACCTTTTTTTTTTTTTTTTTTTCAGATTTTGTTATCCTTTATTATATCCCTCTTTAAATATTCTTTCTGGCTTTATGCGCATTCTTACAAGATTTGTCCATTAGCAGGATAGTTGAGAGTTCTCTTATCAGAGAACAACGCTCACAAGATAAAAGAATAATTTTTGAATTTTGACTCTGATAAAGAGCTCTGTTAAAACTTATAAAACGTACTGCTAATACTAAAGAATCATTAAAATTGACACACATTTAATCCACATAAATAGAAATTGGATAATCTCTCCACCTAACCCTTATAATAATATATATATATATATAGCACATATATATATATATTTTAACTTATATATGTAACCTTAATATATATATAACTCTTCTTTTGTTATAATAACCCATATGTATATATATATATATATATATATATATATATATATATATATATATAACTTATATAACTATATATATATATATATATATATATATATAATATAACTCAATATAATATATAACCAACCTTCTTATGCTATAATATGTATGTAATATATATAATAACAATAATAATAACAACAATAAATATATAATATATATATATATATATGTAGCAATAACTATATATATTATAATAATAATATATATATAATCGGGACGACTCATTTTTCTCTCAGTTTCTCTCTTTCTCTCTCTCTCTCTCTCTGTAATACAGTAAAACTAACCCATATATATATATATATATGTAATATATATAATAATATATATATAATATATATATATATATATATAACCTACTTCTTATATATATATATATATATATATATATATATTAAAAAGCAAATTTACAATGAATCTCACCTTATTTATACATAAAGAGAATGGGGATTTCTTGTTTCTTGCCTGTGGCAACACCAAAATCAAAATGTAACTAAGAGATGTCAAAGGCAACAATATAAATAATTTTTATATTCTCACATACACAATCTCCGCTATTTCATTCAAGCACGAAGAGTCACCTTTTTCAATTATTGATTGAAAATAGAGTTTTTAATCGCGATGATTCTTACACCTTTTTATTTCAATTTTACACATTCTTTCATTCATATTGACCAATTTTAAAAAGAGAATTTTATCATAACGTTATGAAATTTGTATATGATCGATCGTTTCTATAATGCTAACTCGTGCTAAACACGAGCAGCACCTTGAGTTCTCACACCTCTGATATATATATATATATATATATACTATATATATATATAGCATAACAACTATATAACATATATATATATATATATATATATAACTTAACATAAATAATATTTAACAGCTAGCTCTTAGCTATTTAGTAATAATAATAATAATATGTATATGTGGGGACATAATAATATATATATATGTAATAATATAAAATATAACTTTCAATATATATGTATATGTAATAATAATATGTATATATATATAATAATAATAACCAATAATAATATACAGCAATAATAATAATATATAATATATAATATTAACGCTAATAATATAAATAATATAATAATAATAATAATAGTAATAATATAATATATATAATAACAACTTATATACTCTTTCTCAACTGTAACCAATATGTATATGTATGTGTATATTATATGTATGTATATATATGTATCTATATGAACTCATATTTACATACAATAATATAAAATATAGATCAGTAATAATATATAACAATAATAATAATATAACCACCAATAATATAATAATAATAATATAATATATAATAACATAATATGTAATATGTATGTATAACAACAATAATAATAATAACATAATAACTTAGCAACCAGCCAGCCAATATAATATCCAGCACTATTAGTACAACTAGTAGCATATATAGTAATAATAATAATAACCAATAATATATATGCTGTACATATAATATAATAATAATAATAATATATGTAACATAACATATGTATGGCAATAATAGCCTTGTATATGAACATATCATATGTGAGTTCATATATGGCAGCAATGATGATAGCCAATAGCAATATATGTAGTAATAGTAACGTAGCCAGCAATAGCCAATAATAATAACAATATCCGCCATGCAGTAATGCATGCCAGCCAGCCAGCTGTAACCAGCAGCAGCAGCCAGCCCAGTAATGACAGCCAGCATAACGCAGCCAGCAACCAACCATGTAACAATAACAATAGCCATGCAACCCGCTGCTCTTTCGCTCGCGCTCAGCCAACAATAATATAGCCTTAGCAGCCAATAATAACAATAATATATATGGTTCAATATATGTAATGGGTATGTAATATTATAATATAATAATAATAATATAATAATAATAAATAAATAATAATAATAATAATAATAATATATGTAATATATATATAATAATAATAATAATATGTATGTAATAATAATATATATAATAATGTATGCTATTAATAATATATATATATGTAATATATATAATACCAAACTGTATGTAATATGTAATAATATATATAACTTGTATATGTATATGTATATATAACAACTCTTCTTCTTTATGAGGCACAGCCTTAACCAATATATGTGGATAATAATATCATACATCATATGTATAACCAACAACAACCCAGTATTAATGTATTGTATGGCATAACATTGTATATGCCCAGCTGCTATAGCTATGTAACAGCAATGTTGCCAATATCAGTAATAACAATAGCCAATATATATAGCAACAACCTTATAATAATATGTATATATACAGCAACAACCAACCAATCAATATTTATTTCAATATATGTAATATATATGTAATAATATAATAACAATAATATCATAATAACCAATAATATGTAGCAACAATATATGTATATATGTATGTATATATAATAATATAATATGTATGTATGTATAATAACAACAACAATACAATAACAATAATAACCAATAATAATATAATAATAATATAATAATAATATATATATATATATATGAGTTTAATTTTTCGTATATAAGTTGTGTGACAAATATGTAAATTTGCATTTCATAAATAATAATAATAATAATAATAATAATAATAATAATAATAATAATAATATAATAATAATAATAATAATAATAATAATAATAATAATAATAATAATAATAATAATAATAATAATAATAATAATAATAATAATAATAATAATAATAATGACAAAACTAATAAAAGCAATAACAAGACATGTGCTTCTTAAAACAAAACAAAATCAATTTGTTTTGCGTCAATTTATGATGGACACAAATTAAACTTTAATTTCTTTTTCTTCTGTAATTTGTATAACCTATTTAACATCATTTTCTTCCTTTTGTCTGAAAGAAACCAGGCTATAAGGAAAAAAAACGGTGTTTTTTATTTTTCAACCATAAGGGTTTTTATTTGTTTTTTTAACCATAAGGTTTTATTTGTTTTGTTTTTTTAACCATAAGGTTTTTGTTTTTA